>JAJDFE020000229.1:685-50232 GCA_021527465.2 Geoglossum glabrum | reverse complement strand
GAATGGGTGGTTGGTTGCTAGGGATGCTCCAGCTTGAACTTTTATATTGCTTTGACTAATTATGCAGACGGAAATGGGGGTTTCGAAATATGAGGCTAAAGGCGGGGGGGGGATAGGAGACTTAGCCAAATAAATTCTGCAGTAGTTTATAAAAGAGCAAGCATCATCGCCTAATAATCCAGGAAAGAGAAGGTTATAGCGAGTACCCCTTCTGTGTAAAGTATGATAATTATAATAAGGAGAATCTTCTGTCTTCTTGCTTTGCTTTCCGTGATACATATGAATGAATATCATGAACCTACTTTTACCATGTTAATTTTTTTTTAATTTTTTCTGCTTTCTACAGTTTAAATGCACATTGACGTGATGTGGTGCATTCAAGTAAAGTAACAAATGTGGAAAATAACCCTAGATTAAATAAACAATCCTAATCAATATACTGGGTGATAAAAGCTCTATACTTGTAAGGTGCTAACGATGAGACTCTTGTAAGAAGGCTCTTAGCCATGTCAGACTACTCAAACCACCTATAGCTGCCAGAAGGCTCAACAATATCTGTTAGAACCACTAACAACACGCCCTAAACGAAGTCACCAGAAGCCTAAGTGATATACCTAAACACTTGGCTCACTTAGGCCTTTCTCTTGTAGAAGTGTTAATCGATAAGCCTAGATATAAGTACCCAGCCTACTCTCCTGTATCTACCTTCTTTTCTCCTCATTCTGCAATTTCTACTAATAGAATCTTTACTGAATCCTCCATGTCCCCGTGAATCCGCCGTGTTCTCACAATATCAAACCTCTACAATAATGACAATGATTACAAACAAGCTACTGCAAATATCCTCTATAACTATATGGATGAAGAGAATAGTTTCTAAGTCCTTTATCTATAAAATTTTGTTACAAAAGTAGTATGATATCCTCACAAAAATAATAGAAATGTTAGACTAATAATATTAGTATCAAAGAAAGTCAAGACAATAGGTTAGATCAGAGAATATAGTAGTCAGTATTATGAATATGGCCTAGCCTAGCAGTATATACTTCCTCATAACCTTTATGAACTCATTATATAGCTTGTGACCCTTTTTATAAGTATTGACTACAGTCCATGAGCCAAAGTCCTTCATATGAACCCTACAACATATTCACAGACCTACTTATAATTTATTACGATCTAGCCATACACGAGCCACATCTACGAGCTACATCCACAAGCTGTATGATCTTACCATATAGCCCACAAACCTTGTATGAGCTTATGAACCATTGCGTAGGCCTTTTAGGCTCTACTATCCACAGGACTACTCATAGCTCCCATCACGAGCCTCTACCACTCGTAGTATAGCTAGCCGGTCAAACCTTATCTAGCGTGGCTCGAGTGACTCGAGGTATGTGAACAGAGGTCTGAAAGGCATTCAGATTATATGTATATAAGCTTAAAGTCTCCTCTAGACTTTCTCTCTTCTTTAGCTTTGTATCATCGAATAGAAGTGGTCCTTTCTTACTTTCCAAGCCTCTGAAATCTAAGTTCGTGACATAATTGTTAAACTCATAACAAGAATTCATTATGAAGCTCATCATATATGCAGACTTCATAGCATATAAAGGACAGTCTAGAAAGTATTCTTCTATATATATAAGCTTGAGGCCTTCTTATGAACCTCCTCTCCTTTATTGCTTTGAATTGTTAAATATAAAGTAGTTTTAATATTACTTTCTAAGTATCTAGAATTGTACTTATAACAGCCAGTAAAGTACTAGTAAAACTATGTATTTAAGTAATCTACTACTCATAATAGAATAGGTAGCAATTAATTCTTCTATTACAGAATCTAGAGTATTTCTACTAATCTAAATTTATAAGACCGTAGCGTGGATCTTAGGGCTTAGCTAGTAGTGTGACGGCTTATAGACGATGGAGGCACTTCGGCGTAGAGTTGTCGTAAAGTATTCTTAGAGACAATGTAACAAAGTTGGATCAGTGGAAGTACTCTCGATTCTGTAATGTAGTAGAAGAACTAATTGCTGCCCATTCTACTATGGGCAGCGGACTGCTTAAATACATGGTTCAGCCGGCTCTTCGACGGCTACCTCATTCTCTGATCCGTCTCTAATTGTCTTGACTCTATCTGCTACCGGCGCTGTCATCTGCTACCGGCGAGGTCGTCGGATCAGTATTGACTGCTTTCAGACGTTGCTCTTCTAGCGTGCCGTTTTCGTAGTGACGTCTTTGTCAATGGATGTAGAAAACTGCTTCTGTTGTTTGCTTGGCAGTTGTATACGGTTGCAGATGTTGCTTGCTTATGAATCATGTTGTCTTTGTGGAGGTCTGACGTCGTTGCGCTGTCTGGCAGTTGGAAGCGGTTTTGGAAGTCTGACGCGGCTATGAGCCTCCTTTGTGGGAGCCTCATTGCTAGTGCCTTACAAAATTACTTCTTTATCTTCATGACTATTATATTACCTCTACAAATACAGTACGATTACTCTATGCTAAAGCCTTTCCATTATAGCTACAAGTTATCATATTATTATCTATTCTTAAGATCCACACTATGATCTTAGACTACTAATATTTTCTTTATTTTAATTAATATGATTAATTATATCAGTAATTATTTGAATATATATATACTTATATCAATATTAGCTTATTAACTTTCTGAGTACTCTTATAAACTTTATAAGCTTTATAGATAATGGTTTAATGAGAGGGTCTGTTTAATAAATATAAAGATTATCTCCTATAGAAACCCCTATATTAGTTTTAGCAATGTGATACTGTTTAACTGGTTGGGTATTGGGAGCACAACAGTAGGCAAACATAGGTATATATATATCTCTATGAGATGATGAGTTCTTCTAAGGATTGTAAGTAACCTAATAGGTAAGTTACTAGTAAATACAATATCAAAAGGTAATAGAATTGATTCCATATAAAGCACTAGCAATGAGACTTGTAGTTGTATCAGGCTGCCCAAATCACTTCCAGCTACTAGATGACATAATGATATCAAACCTTTATAATAACAATATAATCTATAAGTAAGTTGCAAATAATATGTAAAGCACTAGTAATGAGGCTCCCACAAAGGAGGCTTATAGCTGTATCAGACTTCCAAAACCACTTCCACTACCAGACAGCGCAACGACGTTAGACCTCCATAAAGACGACATGATCTATAAGCAAGCAACATCTGCAACCATATACAACTGCCAAGCAAACAATGGAAGCAGCTTTCTACCTCCATTGACAAAGACGTCACTACAAAAACGGTACGCCAGAAAAGCGACTTCTGAAAGTAGTCGATACCGATCTGACAACATTACCGGTAGCAAACGACATTGCCAATAGCAAACAACATAGCCAGTAACAGAAAAAGTTAAGATGTAAGGCACTAGTAATGAGGCTCCCACTGTCAGGGCCTAGGCGGTTGGTTGCAGGTGCTCATGCTCGGCATGTGGTAGACGGGTATATGATCGGTACTACGAACTATATGGTTCGTATAGATTCGTGGTCCGTGGAGGTGGTAATGTGGATATAGTTCTATTCTAATGATGTTCTATATATAATACGTATGTTGACCGATGAAGTTACAAGAGGCATCCTCATCGGTCTCTAATAGGGGTTCGCGAGCCGCGAACCTTGGCGGTGCGAGCATGGCTCACTCTGCGGTCCGAGCTCTCGTATAGCTGTTATATCCACAAAGGAGGCTCATAACCACATCGGACTTCCAAAATCGCTTCCAACTACCAGAAGGCGCAACGACGTCAGACCTTCACAAAGACGACATAATTCATAAGCAAGCAACCTCTGCAGCCATATGAAACTGCTAAGCAAACAATTGAAATAACTTTCTATCTCCATTGACAAAGACGTCGCTACGAAAGTGGTACACCAGAAGAACAACTTCTGAAAACAGTCGATACCGATCCGACGACATTGCTGGTAATAGACAACATAGCCGGTAGCAGAAAGAGTCAAGACAATAAGAGTCAGGTCAGAGAACAAGGTAGCCATCGGGGAGCCAGCTGAACCATGTATTTAAGCAGTCCGCTGCCCATAGTAGAATGGGCAGTGATTAGTTCTTCTATATTACAGAATCAAGAGTACTTCTGATGATCCAACTTTGTTACATTGTCTCTAAAAATACTTTACAACGACTCTACGCCAAAGATCCTACATCGTCTATAAACTGTCACACTACTAGCTAAGCCTTAAGATCTACACTACGGTCTTACACTGCTACCTTGTCCTCTGATCCGACTCTTATTGTCTTGACTCTTTCTGTTACCAGTTATGTTATCTACTACCGGCGATGTCGTTTGTTACTGGCAATGCCGTAAGATTGGTATCAACTGCTTTTAGAAGTCGCTCTTCTGGCGTATCAGTTTTGTAGCGACGTCTTTGTCAATGGAGGTAAGAAACTGCTTCCGTTGTTTGCTTGGCAATTGTATACGGTTGCAAATGTTGCTTGCTTATGGATCATGTCGTCTTTGTGGAGGTCTAACGTCATTGCGCCATTTGGCAGTTGGAAATGGTTTTAGAAGTCCGACGCAACTATAAGCCTTCTTTGTGGGAGCCTCATTGTTAGTGCCTTACATGTTGCAAAAGTTTCAATAATTTAGGATCAGAAAAAAACAGCATCATAATATGACTATTACTATCAAGAAGGTAATTGTACTTATAATAACTGAAATGAAGCTCATATAACATTGCTTTAATAGATGATCGTCCGTTTACAAGCTCAGCTTTGAGGGTTCGATATAAGTTATAAATATCTTATATATACCAAAGCTGATTAGAATAGGTTTGCAATAATGTAAATGCAATTGTTTTTGATATAATGCCATTTCAAGACATTGTAGTAATCTAAAGACAAACTGTATCCAGTAGTTATCAATACTGGTGAAAAGTAATAGGATCCTCAGTACTGTGATTATGTCGGAAATTTTTGACAACTAGAACCTAATATTCATTCTGTAATTCAGCTTGACATCAGAATAAATACTGGGTTTTTTGACTAATTAGTAGTTTCTTATAATCTACCACTTTACCTTGAATAATTTCTCCTTTTGTGCAAGTAAGTATCCTAAGATTGATATTTTTCTTTCAGTCACAATTGCTTCTACCTATAACAACAGTATATCTATACTGTTTTGCAAAACTTTGAACTGCTGATTGAACTTTTTTATAGGTATTAAAAGTCTGTTCGGGTAGAAGGGTAAGTGTAAGACCGTAGTGTAGATCTTAGGGCTTAGCTAGTAGTGTGATGGCTTATAGACGACGGAGGATCTTTGGCATAAAGTCGTTGTAAAGTATTCTTAGAGATAATGTAACGAAGTTGGATCAGCAAAAGTACTCTTGATTCTGTAGTGTAAGAAGAACTAATCGCTGCCCATTCTACTATGGGCAGCGGACTGTTTAAATACATGGTTCAGCCGACTCCTCAACAACTACTTCGTTCTCTGATCCGACTCTCATTGTCTTGACTCTGTCTGCTATCGGCAACATCGTCTGCTACTGGCAATGTTGTTAGATTGGTATCGACTGCTTTCAGATGTCGCTCTTCTGGCATACCGTTTTCGTAGCGACGTCTTTGTCAATAGATATAGGAGGCTTCTTACATTGTTTGATTGGCAGTTGTATGCGGTTGCAGATGTTGCTTGCTTATGGATCATATCGTCTTTGTGGAGGTCTGACATCGTTGCGCCACCTGGCAGTTGGAAGTGGTTTTGGAAGTCCGACGCGGCTATAAGCCTCTTTTGTGGGAGCCTCATTGCTAGTGCCTTATACTTATGATGAAATTTATGCTGATATCAAGATTATAAGTTAAATCATAATATTTATAATATAAATCAATAGATTATTACTTAATATCCAATATGTTCAACATACATTTCAAGCTTTAATATATCCTATATAATGTGCTAATAATGAAACTATTATAAGAAACTTTTAGATGTGTCAGACTACCCAAATTGCTTCTAACTATTATTACAAATGTGATTCTAAATATTTATAAAGTAATATTAAAATTACTTTATATTTGATAATTTAAAGTTAGAGAAGAGAGAAGGTTTGTAAGGCACTAGTAATGAGGCTCCCACAAAGGAGGCTCATAGCCGCATCAGACTTCCAAAACCGCTTCCAACTGCCAGACGGCGCAATGATGTCAGACCTCCACAAAGACGACATGATCCAAAAGTAAGCAACATCTGCAACCGCATACAACTGCCAAGCAAACAATGGAAGCAGTCTTCTACATCCATTGACAAAGACGTCACTACGAAAACGGTACGCCAGAAGAGCGACTTCTGAAAGCAGTCGATACCGATCCGACGACCTTGCCGGTAGCAGACGACGTTGCCGGTAGCAGACAGAGTCAAGACAATTAGAGATGGATCAGAGAACGAGGTAGCCGTCGGGGAGCCGGCTGAACCATGTATTTAAGCAGTCCGCTGCCCATAGTAGAATGGGCAGCGATTAGTTCTTCTTCTACTACACTACAGAATCGAGAGTACTTCTGCTAATCCAACTTCGTTACTTGTCTCTAAGAATACTTTACGATGACTCTATGCCGAAGTGCCTCCATCGTCTATAAGCCGTCACACTACTAGCTAAGCCCTAAGATCCACGCTACGATCTTACAAGGTTCATAAGGAAGCTTCAAGTTTATATATATAGAAGAATACCTCTTGGACTATTCCTCATATGCTATAAAGTTTGCATATATAATGAGTTTCATGATAAACTCTTGCTATAAGTTTAGCAAATATAAGTAGATTCATAAATATGTTGCAAGATTCATATAAAGAACCTTAGCTTATAGACTATGGTTAGTGCTCATATGAGAGGTCACAAGCTATATAATGAGCTCATAAAGGTTGTGAGGAGGCTCACACTACTAAGCTAGGCTATATTCATAATACTGTCTAGAATAATTATTAATATTGGAAACTGGTTCTTTTTTGTCAACTATCTTATGCTAGAGGGTGAGATGTATTGTCTAGTAAAAGTTAACTACATCATAACTATGTGAATTTTGATATCGCTTGAGATTGATTTGGTATTCTATGCTTTTAGAGTTTGGATGAGTAATACTTATTTTGATACACATGGCTATGAGGCACATGGGTTGTGAAAATTGCTCTGATCTGATCGGGGATCAGAATATAATAAGGTAATGGTTGGATTGTCTTGGGTGATTTTCTCTCTTCTCTCACGCGTCTGCATTGAATAATGTACAATTGGAAATGTCGCCGCGGAAGCTCAGTATACGGATAGCAATATGTCCTAAATCTCAAATAACACCCCGTTTAAAAATTCCAAAAATGACACAACCGTCATAAAATTGGACTTGAGAGTGCAGCGATGGATATTATTTCTCCAGACCCGAAACGAACAATTCTGTTAACCCCTGATCCAAAAAACCCTCCCCGGGAAGCATCCAATAAGACTCCCATCGCACCCACCAAATAACGAGCGAACTACGAATTTCCCATTCCCTTTTCCTAATATTATATCCAGACGGCGCTGACGACACCCCAGTCACGTGTCTCACGGGAGTGTCCCCTCCCCTAAGATCAGCAGAACAACAATAAAAGCACAGTCAGCGCATAGAGAAACCACAAGAGCGGCGCATGTGTCGGATCCTGCACGGCAGGACGGCCCGACCCTGACCTGACTCCGTCTTTCTGGGGTGAAGGGGAGGCTTAAAAAGGGCTATGGGGGAGGGTGGGGCGTTCCTGAAACTCGGCGTCGTTGGGGCTTACCGGATCCCACCTCAGCGCTTTAGGAACAGGCCCAGACTGGCCTTTTGTTGATGCGTGGTGGCTTCGGCATGGCGGGGTAATGCCATCACCACCGGTATTGCTGGGATTGTTTCTACTCACTCATTTTCACCCTGCTGTGGAGTGTACGGTACAGCCGGCGGTATGTACTCGGGGTCAAGGGTAAGTATTTGGCCCGTGCACATCACTATTGAGTCGGAGGGGGCCAGAGACTTATCCCCACACCCTAGTACAGCGGAAGGCGAGCTCGGTGCCAAGCACGTGCGAACTGGACTAAAGATTCCGCATCACCTCAGCCTCACGGCATTTCCACACTTTCCCCCGGAGCGAGCTCGTCCCCACTGCTACTAAGATGTAGGAGCTGTATGTGGTATGTTCCTGGGGAGGGAGGTCGTGAGTATATATATGAGGACGGACGCAGCGGGAATTGGAGAGATAATCATAATACAACTTACCTGCCTCTACCACTTCCACTCCTTTTTTTTTCGGTTCCTTACTGTCTGTCTCTCTCTCTCTCTCTCTATCTTTGTTCGTTGATCATCAACCAGCCAAATTTTTTCAATTCCCATCATGATGGCACCGCACTCTTTCCTCGGCCTTGCTCTGCTCCTTCTTTCACCAGCAGTCTTGGGAACACCGGTTGCCGCGCCGGATGGTTTAAACGTCGTGCAGCGTGATAATATCGGGTTAGTCAGACCGTTTGCCCTAGTTTACGCACTTTGAAGTGTTTTTTATTTGGGTGCTGAATCTTTTCTTCGGAAGGGCCCCCCCCCCGTACACAATCAGCTTCACTGGGTACCTCGCTTCGTTGAACTGCTCGGGCGGGGAATCCTTCACCTGGACGGGTATCGGCGAGGGCTGCGTCTCCTACTCCGCCAACGGCAAGGCACAGAGGATGCAATCGCTCTTCATGGTCAGTCCGCCTAAGTACGACTGTCATGTCACCACCTACCAGGACGAGATGTGCTCAACAAACCTTGCGATGGGGGCCGGCGGATCCGGCGTTTCCACCACGGGATGCCTGGCGAGGACGCCGTCCTACGGCTTCATGGGCTTTTCTTCGAAGTGCACACCGCTGAACTAAGGCAGCTTTTGCCTCTCGTGTTTGCATCACTTGCGGTGTTGCGGGCAATTGGATTTTCCTTTTGCTATGGATGGAAGTACAGCAAGGCGGG
The DNA here is from genome assembly GCA_021527465.2 of Geoglossum glabrum. Lineage (NCBI taxonomy): Eukaryota > Fungi > Ascomycota > Geoglossomycetes > Geoglossales > Geoglossaceae > Geoglossum > Geoglossum glabrum. The sequence continues at coordinate 41,261 of JAJDFE020000229.1, read as the reverse complement.
GCAGGGCGGTGTGCGAGTCGGAGCTAGGATCAGTCGTTCTGTTTTTGTGATTTTTCGTTGTGCACACGGCGGAGGCGGTGTGCGAGTCGGAGCCAGGATTGGTCGTTCTGTTTTTGTGACTTTTTGTGATTTTTGCATGTAGCTACAGCACTAGCTTTGGGCACCGAGGACCCCATAGAGCAATGCACCAGTGCACCCAATCTCATGAAGTCCTATCTCATCCAGTGATGGGAGCTGGCAGTAGTGTTGCTTACAAGGAGGTTGTACACGGGATTTTCTTTTTCTAGATTACCCTAGAACCTCCCACCCTGTCTAAACCTATATAGAACTTACAGATCGAGATGCAGCGACCCAAGGCCCATCCGGGCAGCCAGCATCGCAGCAGCCACCCCCCAACCAACAGAAGCGAAGTACCGTCACAGCCCCCCTACACGGCCCTAAAGGGTGGTCGTGGTGGTCGTCGCCGCACCACAGAGTCTACGACTGAGGCGGAGAAAGCACAATACCGCATCCCGGAACGATGCGGTCGTGTTCATATTCCCCCTTCTCGATAGACAGACGCGGTGGTGTAGTGAGAGTGGAGGATGCAGTTGCACGCACCATTGTGGTGCTGGTTGCGAAGTGAGACGGGTCAAGACTTTTGGCCGCTGCCTTCGTTGCCTTCGTACACTTTGTCTTATGGCTGAGGGGTATATGGTGTAGCGGGCGGGTGAGTCTGTTATCTAGCTATCCATGTATCGTATAATGGAAGGGTGAGCTCGCGACGAAGGATACAGTACATGTAAGCTACCCCCCCTGCTAAGCGCGTGGGAACCAGACTAAGCTTAATCGCGTCCAGCGCAGGTTCTACTTAACGCATGGATATTTGCTTGGGTAATATACTAGTCTATTATCGTTTTTGGGCTGGTACCGCCGCACTACTACTAAGACGTCGGAGCCGTACCCTTAATTGCCGAGGCCTTTTTTTTTTTTAACCAGTTATGCGAGACGGGGTTTGCTAAAATCTCCTGTAAATAGTGGAAGAGGGGAGTGGGGGGGGGGAGCCGGGTTGTGGTAATAAATTTTGGCTTCAGGTCTTCTTCTTCTTACTTCCCCCGTAGGCATCCCCGGAGAGTGATGTGATGCGGGCGTTGCTGATTCTGAAATTAAAAGTAAATAGAAGGGGTGGATGTATGGGTGGGCGGGTTAGGTGAGCCTTGAGAGGGGTCGTGGGTATATGTATACACGGACGAACGCCGGCGGAAGATAGCCAACAACACTATTCACCTGCCTCCCACCATTTCCACTCCTTTTTTTCTTTTTTCTCTTCGGTTCCTTCATCAGACCAGAAACAAAACTCTGCTTCTCATCATGAGGGGACTACATTCTTTTCTCTGCCTTTCCGCGCTACTCCTTTCCCCAGCAGTCTTGGGAACACCAATTGCCTCGCAGGATGGTTTAAACCAGGCACCGACGGCAGACGTCGTACCGCGTGGCAATGATAATGTCGAGTGAGTCAGCCTTTTTTTTTTTTGCACTATCCTATGCACTTTGATACTTTATTTTTTTGGGGGGAGGGGGATATGCTGAATAGCTCTTTTTTTCGGGGGCAAGCAGAAGATCCGCCCTTACTCTCAAGTTCCCTATCGCTCACAATCCCGACGTCATTGGATACACCTCCGGCCGCAACTGCTCAGGGTCGGATTCCTTCCACTGGACGGGTCTCAGCGAGGGCTGCGTCTCCTACTCCGACAACGGCCAGCCGCAGAGGATGCACTCGCTCGACCTTATCAATCCGGATAAGTACGACTGTACTATCACATACTACTCGGACGCCGTGTGCTCGACGTCTGCTGAGCTGGTGCTCGCCACGACTGGCGCTCCCATCTCGGGATGCCAGTTCGAGGCGTCGGTTGTTGGGTTCATGGGCTTTACTCTGAGCTGCAAACTTCCTCCGGGGAGCTAGGAGCTGCCACGGGGTTCATGAGCCTTTTTCTTCCATCTGCGGCCGGCAGAGGTAAGGCGGCTTTGTTTCTCGTGTTTGTAGGTGGGAGGTACAGCTGGGGGCCAAGTAGGCAGAGTGGTGTGCGAGAGTCGGAGCCAGGATTCAATCGTTCTCTTTTCTGATTTTTCGTGATATTTTCGTTATTTTGCAGCAAGAAGCATGTAGCTACAGCACTAGCTTTGGGCGCTTTGAGACCGAGGATCCCATAGAGCAATGTACCAGTGCGCAGCATCTCATAAATTCCACCAGCCTCTGTCTCATCCGGTGATCGAAGGGTATTGGGGCCCTTCCCTACGCGATCCTAAAAGGGCAGCTGTGGTAGCGTGACGCCGCCGCACCACAAAGTAGGCGACGAAGCAGCAGCGAGTTCTGAGGCATTTGTTTGCCTATTGACACCCTGGGGGAGGGGGGGAAGCATGATACGGGCATCGTAGAAATGATGCGGTCATATTCCCCCTTCTCGACAGAACAGGCCATGTAGTTGTACAGAGCTTTAGGATCGTTGGGCACCGTTAGATAATAACAGTTTTCTCCGCTCCCCTACAAAGCATACCCGCAGAATCGGAAGGATATGCATAGAAGGGTGGGGGGACTGTGAAGTACACGGTGCGGCCGGGGGGAGGGGGGAGGTAAGTCTATACAACAGAAGGGTGAGCTGCTCGCAACGGATAGAGGTACATGTAAGCTACCCTTGCGCGAACCCCAGACCAAAGACCATTCCGTCGGGTGCACATGCAATACATACCGCACGGATCTTTTGCCTGGGTAATATTAGACCGTTAGTTTTGGCTGGATGATGATGATGATGACCGGGTACGGCCTTACCCGGCAGCAGTAGCAGTATCACTTCAGCCAGCGGCGACATTTGGCATTCCATAATTCCCCCGTCATCATCGTCCCCGCTGCTACTCAGATGTAGGAGATGTAGGTAGCATGCCCTTCCCCCACACACTCTACATTGCGCATTGTTCATGTTCCTCCCATCCTCATCCCTAATCGCTAATTGCCGAGCCCCCTCCTTCTTTATACTAGTTACGCGGAGCGGGGTTTGCTAGATTCTCTGTAAATAAATGGTGGAAGAGGAGGAGGAGGAGGGGAAGAGCAGGGTTGTGGTAACAATTTTGCTTCAGGTCTTCTTACTTCTGTGGGCACCCCGGAAAATGATGTAGACTTTGGCCCACAAGAGGTAAAGGCGGCTTTGTTTCTCGTATTTGTAGGTGGGAGGTACAGCTAGGGCCAAGTAGGCAGGGCGGTATGCGAGTCGGAGCCAGGATCAGTCGTTCTGTTTTTGTGATTTTTCGTGATTTTTGCAGTAAGTTCGCATGTAGCTATAGCACTAGCTTTGGGCGCTTTAAGATCGAGAACCCCATAGAGCAATGTACCAGTGAACAGCACCTCATAAAGCCCTGTCCCGCCTGGTGATCGGAGCTGGCAATAGTGTTGCTTATTGGGGAGTTTCTAGATCGGCCCTAGAACCTCCCACCCCGTCCAAAAATTTATAGATCGAGATACAGCGACCCAAGGCTGGGTAGCTAGCATCGTAGCAGCCAAAGCAACGACCACGCTCCACCCCACCCTAGCACACCGATAGAAGAGACGTATCGCCACAACCCTCCTACGCGGCCCTAAAGCGCGGTCGTCGTGACGCTGAGGAGGGCAAAGTTGACCTGGTAGATGATCTATTCGTTAGGCCGAGAATCGCCAACATATGGGCCTCCGCCAAGCAGAGCTATCCTAATCTAGCTACATAGTTGCATGCTGCCCAGTAGAAACCTCCTCCACAACGCCACCGCACCACAAAGTCTGCGACTCGCCGCCTCTTGACACCCCGGGGGGAGCATCCTAGACACGATGCGGTCGTATTCCTCGCTTCTCGACAGACAGACGCAGCAACGAAGTGAAAGTGCAGGGTGCAGAGCTTGAGGGGTCTGACAACACCATTAGATGATAATTTTCGCTGCTCCCCTGCAAAGGCATTGTATAGGAGAGAGTTCGTGGTGCAGCGGGGCGGGCGGGTATGTCGATGTACAGTATATGGACAGCGGAAGGTGAGCTGCCCGCGACGGAGCGGTACATGTAAGCTGCCAAGCACACGCCGAACTAGACTAAAATTTTCTGGCCTCCGCAGTACTCAACGCATGGATACTTGCTTGGGTAATATTTAGTCTGTCGTTGTTTTAGGCTGGTACTGGCCCCCGCTGCTTGGCAGTACTGTGGAGGCAGATTCTCAGCCCGGGCAGCTAGCTAGATTTCTTGGCGCGGGTAGCTTGCCTACAGCATTGAGCATACTACCCACCGGCCCCGATACTCTCCACAGTACGGTGGAAGCATTGAGCACCCTGCCCACCGGCCCCGATATCTCTCCCTCAGTACCACACCACACCACACCTCAGCCAGCCAGCCAGCCAGCCAGCCAGCCAGCCAGCCAGCCAGCGCCAGGCGGCATTTGGGCACTTCCCAGTAATAATATCGCTTCAGGCCTTTCCCACTTCTGCAGGCAATCCCCGGGAAAAAGTGATGTGGACTTTGCTGATTCATAGCGCCGTTCCTCCCAACCTAAAAATAAAAATAGAAGGAGTGGATGGGTGGGTTAGGTGAGCCTCGGGGGTCAGCTTTCGTGAGTAGTGAGTATAGATACGGGGACGAACGCCAGTGGAAGATAGCCAACATCACTATCCACCTATCTTCTACCATCCATTTCCACTCTTTTTTTTGCCTTTCTCTCTATTCACCAGGCCAGAAACAAACTTTTACTTTCCATCATGAGATCGCTACACTCCTTCCTTTGCCTTTCTCTGCTAGCTCTTGCACCAGCAGTCTTGGGAACACCACTTGCCGCGCCGGATGGTGCGAAACCGGCACCACCAGCAGCACCAACGAGCTTCCTACCGCCTGGCCATATCAAGTGAGCCCCGGCGTGCCCCAACATGCACTCAATTTTTTTGGTTTTTTTTTTTTTTTTTGCTAATGCGTTTTCTCTTGGGGGGGGTCCAGCCAAAGAGCGAAGGTGCCAGGCACTTACACCGGGTACATCTCCACCGCCGGCGACTGCACGGGGGAGTCCTTCACCTGGCCGAATATCGTCGATGGCTGCATCTCATACTCCGGCAACGGCCAGGCGCAGAAGATGTACTCGGTCCGCATCGACAATCCGGCTGGGAACATATGTAGTCTCACCTACTACTCGGACGCCGGGTGCTCACCGTCTGCTGAGCTGAGTATCGCTGCAGTCGGCACTACAACCTCAGATTGCATGAACCAGGCGGCCGCCACGGGGTTCATGAGCTTTACTTTCAGTTGCAACAGTCGTTAAAAGGCGGCTTTGTTCCTCGTGTTTGTATCACTTGTGTTGTGTGGGCAATTGGATTTTCCTTTGTTATGAATGGGAGGTATAGTAGGGCAGGGCAGGGGCAAGTCGGAGTCAGGATCAATCGTTCTCTTTTTGTGATTTTTCGCGATGTTATTTTGCTGCAAGAAATCCACAAGTAGCTACAGCACTAGCTTTGGACGCTTCGAGGATCCCATAGAGCAATGCACTAGTGCGCAGCACCTCATAAAGTCCTCCGACCCTGGTGACTGAGCTGGCAATAACGTCACCTGCGGAAGGAGTAGTATAACCATTTTGCTGTTTCCCGCCGCTCCGGTGTTTCATTGCTAGGAGCTCACTTTGTCTTCATGCGGCCAGCGAAGCCCAACTAGCAATGAAGAGCCGAGAGAGGTGGTCAGCATATATTTTGGCAGCCGCACCGGTGGATTAGAACAACCTAAGAAGACCGAGGTAGCAGCAATCGCGATTGGACAGAGTGACCGTGACGGCGGCAAAGTACGAGGTATTTGCCTATTGACGCCCTCGGGGGAAAGCACGAGACGGCACCCTGGAACGATGCGGCACATTCCCTTTCTTGTGAGCCCTGAGAAGCTGTACGGGCTGATGATAAGGCACATTTGCGGTGCTAGGAGGCTGTTTGGTGAGGGAAAGAATGTTCGCATTTGTTGTACGGTGTTTGTCGAGAAAATGAACCCACCACTTGTCGAGCAGCATACCCGACGAATGGCATATGTACTTCATGGAATGCATATGCCACTCATCGAATAGCAGCTGCTGATGTACATGACACATTTCTCCAATGAAATGCGCACAATATAGATTTTGATATTTCAAATAAAATAATTCAGTAGAAGTAATTTAACCTACTACTATAATTAAAAGATATTAAAATCTAGTTTTTATAGTTATCTTTGTAAATGATAGATAACTACTGAGATATAAAAGAAAAAAAGACTATAACAGCCCCATAAAAACCCTAATCCCAAGGAATTTAGTAGTGTGGAGGCAGAGGCAGATTCTGAGCCCGGGCGAGCTAGCCAGAATTCCTGGCGCGGGTAGCTTGCCTACCTTGCTGCCATTATTATTATTATTATCATTATTATTAAAAAAATTTTAAATAAAAAGAGCTCGTTTTCCTGTAGCTTGTAGGCACGAATGAGAGCATTGAGCCTGACTGATACTTCTCTATAGTAGTTAGTTAGTTCAAAGAAGTTGGTAGTTAATCCAAATAGAAATAAATGGTAGCTCTCCAGAAAAATTATATACAGTCGGGTTGTGCTACAAGAATATAGTCGTGAGCAATAGACGCTATTCTGATAGTGTGATTATGTTAATAGTAAGAGCCCGAGATTGAAATGGAACTACGTATTCATATTCTTATTACGGGAGATTCCTGAAATTTTACGTATATATATATCTAATCAACCTCCCAAACCTTCCATCTCTGTCCTTATCGATTTTCTTGATTTAATGTGAATCATGTTTTCGCTGTCATGATCAGTTTTTCTTTTCCCCGCGCGCGTGGGTGACGCGAAAACACGAGGTTTCTTTTTTTTTTTTTTTTCTTTCTTCTTTTTTCCTTTTTTGGGTTGCAGATTGGTTTACATCAGAATAACTCTTTTTGGCATTCCGATCTGCTGACGGTAGTGTTTTGCGTAGTTTTCTTTCCCATTAGGTTAGTTTTTTTCTTTCCAAGGAATCAGCTAGAGAGAAGGCCCAAGGTGTTGAATTGCCGCCCCCATGTGGAGAATAATTGCCTAGGACCAAATAACTATGTGCCAAATGAAGAGACGAGCAGTTCTGGGCAAGGACACCTTCTCACCAAGCCGTCCCAGCCGCTCTTGCCGTCGATACCCGGGCCGCATCTCTTTCCATCTCCTCCCTCCTCTTGACTGCCTCTTCCCCAATGCCCTTCACGCCCTTGACGCGCTGCCTCTCCTCGTACATCTCTCTGCTCTTCATGATCCGTTGGACGATTTGACTGGCATTGACGTCTTTGAAAGGGTGATCCCCGACTTCCCTGAAAATGCCCATCTTTTTGGTCTCTAAATATGGATCGTGTTTGGACAGCATGAATGATGTTGGGCCGTGGTATACGGCTGTAGGTAGACCATAGGGAATGCTGGAAAGGTAAGGGCCAGTGGGGATGAAGGGCGCGGAGAAGATAACAGAGTGGATGTACTGTGGTGACTCTCAGCCGGGGCAAAGCACATGTTGGCCGTTGGAGGGACTTACTCGGCATTGCAACACACACAGGCCGCGTTCAAATATATTCATTATAGGGTAGTTAACGCCCTTCCAGTAATTGATAACCTCGTCGTCATGCACACCAGCCACAACATATACAGGCCCATAATCTTCCCCATGCTGTGCCAGCCGCTCCTTCCGAGCATCTTCTTCATACCACCCTCGCTGCCGGCCATTGTCCTCTCCATCCTTGATGACCAGACGGAGAAATTCAATGTGACCGGAAGAAAAGAGATCAAAGCCTCCATCAACATAGACAGTGTGCTGACCTGGCAGAGGAGCTTTTCCTCGTACCAAATTGACATATCTATCGGCCGATTTGTCCCATGTCCAGACCTCCGATCCAGGCTTGAGACCAGTTTCATCGCTCGCATAGTCCTTTATCCTCTGGCTCATTTCCTCACCCCGAGTCCGCCGTTCATCGTCACTTCCTGGACCCTCCGCACCAGCCAGTACACTCGTCAGCGACTTGATAAAGTGGACTTTGGTACACAGGAGCATTCGGCCAACTAGATCCGTAGTCGAGATCCCAGGCGTACGCTTGACAACGAGAAAGCGACCAGCTGCTTTCACATGTCTATAGCAGTCCTGGCCACTACTGTCGGTAGTGATGTCGTCGCCATGGACGACGTAGTAGCATCCATAGTGGGATATCCACGGGAGAGAAGTGACGTAGGGAGCGTAGGGAACAGACAGTGTGGCCCAGCGGCATGCATCGACGGCAGAAACACTATCGGAGAATTAGTCCAAAGAAGGGTTCTCCGACCGGATAGGGGCGTGGAGCAGCGTACCGCTCTTCAAGAGTCATCACGGTCGGGCCCTTGTTCTCCATGATCTCTTCGTCCGAGTGGATGCCAACGAGTAGTTCCTTGCCCAGTCGTCGTGCCTGCAGCATCGCACCAGCATGGCCTGCATCGTTGCAGCCGCACGTCAGCTCTTACGATTCACGATATGGGCAGAAACACAGTCCCCACCGTGGTGGCTGAAATCGAAGCACCCGTCGACCCATATGCGGTCGCTGGAGACGGGAACGTCGTTCTGAGGATCTACCGGCCATTGGCCCGGCGCAGGGGTGTCCGAGACGTCGCCATCGGCCATAATACGCTTCCTATCGGCGAGGCAGTGGGCAGTGGGTCTCCAGCTGACGGAGGGCTGCTACAGATGTGCGGTGTTGGTGTTTCGTTGTGTCGCGCTGCTGGCGTTGCGTCCATACTGGTACGTGTGGTCATGCTCCTCCGTTGGTAGCGTGCAGCAGGCTCCTTCACATCCTTCACAGCAGCTCTTATCGCGGCCAGTCAGAGCGATGGGACGACGGAGGCGGGCCAGAGCAGAGAGCCCAGAGCCCAGAGCCAGAGCCACCACCATCCTCACACAGCGTCCGTCAGGCAGCAGATTAGCCAAATTGCAACGGTCGCGCTGCGGCGGCCCAGCCAATCAGCCGGCCATAGCCCACTATAGCCCTACACGGGCGCCGTCGCTCCCCTGATTCACTGCGACCAAAACAGTCGTGCGAGCGCTGTTTCAAATTTCGTTCACGACCGTGGCGTAGATCGAACAGTTGCTACAGGCTACAAAAGCGCGCCGATGTCCCAGTGAATGGCCCTCAGCGCCATTGGCGGCAGCGCAGCGGGCTGATGTGCATCTGCTTCACCTCCTCCCTCTCCTCCGTACAAGTGCAAGAACAGAGCCAGAGCCAGAGCCAGAGCCAGAGCATACTGGCCTTTGTGCACGCCCTTCCCTCGCAGCACACTAAGGGAGCAGCACATCCCACTATACCCCGTACTATCGTGCCGTCTAGTCTATGCACCCGGCCAGTTGAGGTCTGTGCCTCTGTGTCTGTCTGCCGGCTCACCTCAGGGCGCAGAGAGCAGGGAGCTGCATAGCCATCGCAAGGGAACATGCACAAGTCCTCCTCCACCTCGCAGCGCAGCGGCGGGGGACTGCTCTCGAAGACCGGCTCGCTGTTTGGGGCCAGGAGCGCTGCACCGAAGCCTCCCACGCGTTCTGTCAGCAGCCGGCCCGGCACCAGCAGTGACAGTTCGACCCATCGAAAAGACCCTGTTGTGTGGGCCCTGGATCCCTTCTCCCCGACTGACGGCTCTGGGCTCAGGCGCACAACGTCCGCCCGGTCTGCCAAAGACCTGAGCCAAAGTGCCTCTCGCGGATTCAGAGCTCGAACCCCCTCCATTGGCACTGCAGTGGAAGAAAAGTCGCCGGCGGAAGAGCAACCTGCGGGCCCCCCCAGTAACGCAACGACTCTGCGCCACCGGCCGTCGCTTTCCTCCTCCTCGACCCGCCGAAAGCTCTCGCTCAGTCGCCAGCCATCTGTCGACAGCTTCGGCGCACTGCCAAAGCCCGCTGAAGCTAAACAGCCTGAATCTACGTCTTCCAGCCAGTCTGCCTCTTCCGGCCGGCCTCCGGAGGTGAAAAAGAAAAGGTCAATGTTTGCTGCTGCCCCCGTACAACAATCTGGCGGGCCCTTTGGGTACTCTGTATTCAAGGCCCCTGAGCCAGGAAAGCCGCCGAGTACTTCTCACTCCAACGGTGGATTTGCCACCGCCGGGGTTGGTCCAGGTATCCCGCCGTCGAACGGCCTGGCCAGCCCGCATGTGGTGTATCAACATATCCACGAGATGGCCTCGAAGCGGATATCGACTTTAGATTATCTGAGGAAGGCGTAAGTCGTCTAATATCTTATCAGAGCCTTTATCTGCGTGCCTATAATCTTACAGTAGCGGCCCTTGTCCTGCCACCGCCCATTGTCTCTGACATGTCACATTTACCTTCTCACCGCTATCAGAATCTGACTAACTTTGACCTCATCACAGACACGAAGGCCGCGTCTATTGGTTCAACACTCTCTTATTCACCAAGCAGGACCTCGCAAAGATATCATATTTTGACCCCAAGAAGCTTTCCCGTCGTGCAACCAACTATCTCCTTCTCGGCTTATCGATACCCACCATCCTCGACATCAGTTCCCAAAATCCATTTGAATACCTCCGAGCACTGAATGCCTTGCTCTCCGAATTCGAGAATTTTCAGCAGGTGCATCCCCCCGATGGTACCACATCATCATCGTTATCGAGAGCAAGATTACCAGCGATGTTCAAGCGTGCCACACACTCAACAGGCGGCAAGGGCCGGCGGACAAGCTCAGCAACAGAAATCGGTTTACCAATGAGCTCCAGTGACCCGGGTGAACTAAAGTCTATGAGTGGCGGCATGGCTCCCGCCAGTACAAATTCGTCGTTCCCCAGCAACGACCAAGAACTGCTCCCTGGAGAAGAATACACATATCTTCTGACCCCCTCATTGCCCTTCGACCCAGACTTCTACGAGACATTTGCGACACTATGCGACGTACTCATCGATTGCTACACCCGCGTCATGAACCTAATCAACTCACCAGCCCTGTGTACCCCTAACGTGCACGAGATGTTCAGCAAGGCAGACGCCAAGGTCAGGAAGGTGATAGTATCTGGCGTAGTAAGGGAATTCGAGGACTGGAGTCGTACAGGCGTTAAGGCGGAAGTGGCGGGGGTGGGGAAGGTGGTGTTGGGCGGTCTGGTGTGACATGGTTTTTCCACCTCTTTCGTTGAACGAACTATATAAATATGCCCTGAATGCCTCCCAACGTCGATTTACGAATAGAATGTGTGTGGGCTGGCGTTTTTTCATCGGGTTGGTCTTTGTGCTTGAGGGGGGGAGGTTTTTTTTTTAATCATTTAAAAAGGCCTTTTCCCCTTTTCCTGCCCGGCCTTTGTGCTTCTCATATAATGCGGCTTCCATCTCTTTTTTATTTTATTTTTCCAACCCTGCCTGCAGCACTAGGAGGGGGGGGGGAGAATGGAGTGGAGGCGTTTCTCTCTCTCTCGAAAGACCAGAAATCGAGAAAAATCGTAGATACCATTTATTCAGTCATCAGGGGGGGATGAGGGGTCCCCATTTTGTAGATGAAAACCCGAGAAACCATTCCCTTTTCTTTTCTCCTATTTTATTTATTCTCTCTTTCTTTTTTCCCTTCCAATCTATCTCCTGTATAGAAACTAACAGACTACCGATAATACTATTTTTATTTATTTCTATCCACAAACCTGCCTTACCCCCCCCCCCCTCCCCCTATTGACAACATCCTTCCTAACGCAGAAGGGCGGGTGAGGGAGTTGGGGGTTGGGGGTTGGGTTGGGTTGGGTAGGTTGTGGGGGAAAAAAAACTCCTGGAGCGAGGGGGGGGGCGCTTTGTTGTTCCTCTCCCATGGGAAAGTAATAAGAATTAAGGTAAAAAATAAAAAATAAAATGGTTTTTCAACGGTACCTACCATGCCTATGTGGTTAGGTTATTGCGTGATGCGCTCTCGGGCTGGGGGGGGTTTTTTTTGGTGTTTTTTCTTCGATGTTTGGGGCTTTTTCTAGTCTAGGAGGCTGGCTTCTACGCAAGGCTAGGGATGTTGCATGACATTGTCCGCTACATAACTAGCCTAACTAGCGGGTGGATCCATCAGCAGCGACTACACATCAGCGAGATATCAATGCCGAGGGGTGACACCCTGGCCCCAGCGTGAGAGCAAAAAAAAACCCTGAAGCATACAGCCCGAATAGCTATCGCAGCTATTGTGGGGGAAAAAACGGAAAGATAGGGAGGTGCAATATAGAGGCTTGCTGTATCGGGCATCCGCCCTACCCCTTCTCTCTCTATTGTGAGTAGTTATATCACATGTTCGAGATGATGGCAAGGAGGTTTTTCTTGCGGACGAGGTCGAGTTCCTAGGGGGGCACAGGCGGGGCGGGGTTAGCTGCGCGATGTGGGGGCTTTGTTCTCGCTTTTCAGCGTCGGCGGCTATATAGGGTGCGAGGTGTGAAGGAGAGTGTAGGGGCAATGTGATGCTCACCTTTTCGCTTTCGCGCATTAGTTGGATCACGTCGTGGACGCTGGTTTTGATCTCGACCTCAGCTTCATTGAAAGCCTCTCTCATGGTTTCTCGTAGGCCATTCTCCGGGGTCGCGAAGGCTGTTACGAGGTCTTTTTGGACTTGGGCCCACTCTTGCCAGAGGGCATGGAGCTCGGTTTCCTTCGCTGAAACTAGTGCCTTGAAGGCTGCCATGCGTTCGCCCAGTGTGATGGTTTTCTCTTGCTTCCGGACGCCTCTGACTGTTGGGGGCGTGGCTGCGATCACGGTGTAGGTTTCCGCGTCCAGAGGTGCGAGGAGCTCATTCTTTTTGGTGACGGCGGTGGTATCGAGGGTGGCAAAGTCACGTTTAATCCCGTTAAGCCTGCAAAGGGCGGTGGTGTGGCTTTGGGTGAGAAGACTGGAGTTGGTAGTTAGGATTTGGGTGCGGGCAGTGGATATTGCGTTTTTGAAGTCGGAAGCCGGGGACTTGGGGATGGGTTTGGCCTTGCGGTTGCGTTTGAAGATTTTGGAGGTGGAGATGGTGACTTTGCGCTTTTTGGCAGGTTTCGTGGGTTTAGACGGCCTGGTCAATTTTGATGGTTTCTGACCCGGCCTCGATGGGGACTGGCGAACCATGACCTGATCAGCGAGTGGGTAGGCCTCTTAATGTCCGGCTGGCTGCTCTGTATGTGGCGGGGGATAGGGATATCGTGGTTGAGATTGCAAGGAGCCGTTGCGCCGTCTCGTTAAGGTTGTGCACAATATCGTAGTCTTGATATCAGGGTTCTCGAAGCTATTACAGCAGTAGTAGTACTTTCGGAATACCCAATAAAAGCTGTTTTACATTACTAGCTCTAGTATATATACATACATCCATCTTGGGGGAGTTGTGCTTCAATCGCTGCTTGCGCCCTCCGCTACAGCGAGCACCTTTGCGTCTTCTAGCAGTTTTGCCAATTCTCCGTTGTGATGCATCGACATAAGGATGTCACATCCGCCAATAAAGTCCCTATTGACATAGAGTTGCGGGATTGTCGGCCAATCTGAATATTCCTTGATGCCTGTGACAAGGACTGACTCAGTACCTCTTGCTCCACGACCAATGCCGATGCCCTGACGCTAGGTCACTCACCTTGCCTCAGCTCATCATCCTCGAGCACGTTAAAGGCGGTGAACTTCGCTGGGTCAACGCCCTGCAAACCCAGGATCTGGATGCTTGCCCGCGAGAACCCACACTGGGGTGTCTCTGGAGTTCCCTTCATGAAGAGGACAACCGGAGCAGAGCCAACGGCCTTCTCGATAGCATGCTTAGTCTCTGTAGACAGCAGACGCGGTGCGAGGAAGCGTGCAGGGGCGGCGAGCGGCGGAGTGGCTCGTGACAGCCGGAAAACCTTGAATCAGCATCAGCGACGAGAAGATAGATTGCATAGAGCTGATAGGGGCTTACTACGCACCGATGAGAAGGCGGTTCTAGACAGCATTTGCAAGCACGTACAATGGGAGCTGCGTAATGGATGCGGTGTAGATTGCTGCACGGCGGCGTACTGTAGTCTGTGCTAGCGCGTACGAATATATTTTGTCCCTGTACTGCAGACAACGAGCTTGTGGAAAAACGAATATGATACACCTTGTCAACGCCGCGCCAAGACAGTTGGTACCATCTGTTGCCGGCGAATTGTATAGGGCCGTGTTTCAGGTCGGAGCCATGTGCAAGGTATTTCGTAAGCTGCGATTGAAGCACAGAGGCACGACGCAGGCTGAGGTTGGAGTTCTCCAAAATCAGCACGTTTGCCGTGCACGCTGACTGAAGGCTGGCCCGGGCCCCGATATAAAGCTACGTCTGGAGAGCTGAATAGATATTCTCACAGTCCCCATGTCGAATAGTGCCATGTTCAATCCAGGCGTCGCGGTGCCCACTGGCCACCCCGCTAGCAAATCCACCCCGCTCGTCGCCGAAGAGTACGCCAACGACGGGAAACACCATCTCCTCCTCTGTGCCAGCGGCTCCGTGGCGACTATAAAACTACCACTCATCATTCAAGCTCTTTCCCACCACCGAAACCTCTCAATCCGAGTCCTCCTCACTAAGTCAGCTGAAAAATTCCTCGAGGGCCAAAGCCTGGAACAGCCTCAGGTCAAGGCCTTGAATTTGCTTACAAATGTCGACGGGGTCTACACGGACGAGGACGAATGGAATCGCCCATGGTCCCGAGGCGGCGGCGTCCTCCACGTTGAGTTAAGAAGGTGGGGTGAGTTGATGGTCATCGCACCGCTGTCTGCGAATTCACTAGCAAAGATGGTGAGCGGCATCTGCGATAACCTCCTGCTATCAGTAGTCCGGGCATGGGACACTACCGGAGAATTTCAACTCGGACAAGGGAAGAAGCGGATTATTGTTGTACCAGTAAAGAAAACCCCAAATCCCTCTTGCTTAGCGCCGCTTTTTTGCTGACTATCCAGTCGATGAATACCGCAATGTGGAAACACCCAGTTACTAAGAAGCAGATTGGAGTTCTCGAAGATGAATGGGGTGCTGCTGAGGGTGGCTGGGTTGAGGTCATGCGACCTATAGAAAAAACTCTTGCCTGTGGTGATGTTGGCGTGGGAGCAATGAGGGAGTATGGCGACATTGTCAAGGCGATTGAGCAGCGGCTGGGCTTGGACGAAGAGCAGGATTGCTAAGGCTCCTGCTGTCTTTTTTATTCTATTCTTTCATATATCACTCCAACAGGCGGGAAACGAAGATTTGTCCAAGACTCTGCCCCTCCATTTTATTTTCCACTTTGGGTCTGGACTGTAATGTTGGTGGATTGGGAGGATGGTTTGCTCCGGGCTGGTTTTAAAACAGGAGTCATTCCGGGAGGGGGGTGGGGGATGTTGCCTATCGAACTCTGCCTGTGTAATTCCATAGACTTGACTGGGGTTTTCGTTTTATATATATGCACCAACATTTCCGGCTGTATTAACCACAAACACCTGGCCTTTTTGTGTTGCAAAACCGGGGGTTACAAATACAAATACGGTACGTTTTGCCCAGTCGCATGCCAAGGGAAGGAGAAACCGGGAAAATAAATGCCCGTCCTCGGATTACTAATAATTAACCCCGGGGAGAAAGAAAAGGACCCGTTGCCCAGCGCCTCATCACATCAATCCGCTCATGACTTCACACTGAGCGGGCAAGAGAGCCAGGAACAAAGAAAACAATAAAATAAATAAAACCCAGTTCCGGCTTTTTTTTTTTTTTTTTTTGGGGAGGGTTCTCGAGAGATGCTGAGGGTTAATAATAATAATAAAAAATAAAGGTAGGAATAAATGCAAGCTTCAACCTGATGGTTGTAATAATGGTAGTGATGGTGGGGTAGGTGGGGCGGTAATACAGAAACAATATGGATTAAAAGGAATAAACGGGCCTGGGATATCGTGTGTATGTGTGTGTATACGTATATATCCAAATGGCGGCGCTGGTGGTGGTGGTGGGCACTGCGGGAGTGTCCCGTTATAAGAACAATCGCGTTGTAAGAATATGAATACACGGCTCCAGGCTCTTACTACAGTCGAGCCGCGGTGCAAGAATAATAGTCGAGGCAATGGACTCCACTCTTATAGCACGATTATTCTTATAGTCAGAGCCTGGGATCTGGATAGAGCCGTGTGTTATAACGTGAGATTCTTGAGGTGCGACTGTATTGGCCGCGTCGAGCTTTTTGCTGAGCGTGTTGGCCCTACCATTAAGAAGGTGGACGACATCCCATTGCAGACCTGTGTGACTTCGTTGCGGAGCTCGCTGAGGGCAACTATAATTTCGCTTGCACCCGCTATAGCGGGAATGTGCTGGAATATTTGATGGTTTCGGTGGTGAATTGGTCTAATCCCGCTCGAAAAGAAGAGATATTAAAGTCATCAATCGCTGCGCAATTAGGTTGCAGTACAAATTTCCAAGAGCAGAGTTGCCACGAACCACCCACACTCAATTCGAAACCAAATGACGGTACAAATGCGAAAACACACTAAAAACATAATACACGAAGACATCAAAAGCGATCGTCCCAGCTAGGAGCAAAACCAGTACAGCATACCTCAACTCTTCAAAACTATATGCTGTGTTTTGGAATGCTCTCCGAATATGTGTTCGCAGTAACGTCGCCCAAGACGCGGGTCGAAAGTTAAGCAGATTCCTGCATACACAAATAATATGAGAACAATAAGCACAAGCCATATCATATACTCTACAACAATTGCCCGCCAAATTCCTACCAAATCATCAGTGCCCCAGCCCCGAGCCGTCAGTGAAGGGAAATTGTAAAGAAGGTCGCCAGCGAAAATAATCGCCATTGAAAACATCAAGAGGCTAAGATTCCAGTACCAGCCGTGCTCCTCCAGCTGCAGGACTTCGAACGCAACAAGGGCTTCATCGCTGTAATGACGGGCTGGGAGTTGCTGGACCGAGCGCGTCAGGACCGTGAATGGAGCATAAGTTTCGTCATCATTATAATGAACTGAGAGGCTGGTTGTTGTGTCGTCATCACTGTGATCAGCTGGGAGTTTGGATGTGCTAGTTTCGGTTATTAAGTTGTCTGTTTTGGGGGGGTTTGATTCTGCATTCGCTTTAATCATCATAATTTCCAACTTCTAGGTATGGGAAGGAGCCTATACTTGTGAATAATTGCCCGCTCAGAGAGAGAAATGGGAGAGCAATCAGCAGCAAGGCCATGACCTGTCCAAATCCCCAAATTTTCTGCTCCGAAAGGTGGAAAGTGTTCCATATAGTGAGGAGCCGGATAGTGCCCCACGCTAGGGCTACTATGAGGAAAAATATCTTGGGTAAAATGTTAGCCCCATGGGAGGAACAGCGAGCCACTACTTACTTCCCAGAGCATAGATTGACCAATTTCAAACGTAACCTTCAGTAGTACATAGATCGTTGTAATTATTAATGCTAACATGGTCCATAGGTTCCGGAAAGTGGTCTCCTTCGAGCGGTTTGATCGTTCCAAAATATAAATGATAAATTTCTTTAAAAAAATTTCCGGGCTTCGTTCTTAGCCATCGTCGTGCAAAAGCAGAGGTATATCCGAAGAGGTTGATGACACGTGAGATATAGCTGATGGACAAGATATATAGAGAGAGCAGGATGTATAGTCCGTTAAATGGAACCCAGAAAGCTGATGCCCTATCAAAGTCTGCGGTTGAAAACAAACACTGAGCCGGAATAACAAGAACATTCTTCCTGTAACGAGGGTCCTGCGGAATGTGGATTCAACTATGGTACCCCAATTTGGAGAAGGATTGGTATGATTACTGCCCAGGAGTATTTTCCAGAGCTTCGTAGCACCGCCGATGATCACTCTGTCGATGGGTTTTTCCGTGTGCTCATGGTCAAAGAGGTAATAGATGATGACCACACCAAGTGTAATGTAGGCTGTCGCCATAAACGCGATGATGACCTGCCTAGCCTAAGCTCCAAAATCGAGTATTTCGTTATACGTGTACAAGCTTACCCCAATCCCAGCAATATCCGAGTCTCCTTGCAATTCCTCCTCCAATTCCCACCAGGGCAGGCAGTTTGTTGCAAGACAAGTTGCCATTTGCGAGCAAGCGCAATGTGGGGGGTTTTTGCGGATCAGGCTTCTTACTATATTTCCTGGAGGGGAAGTGGTGATTAGTAAGCTAGCTTTGTAGCGCTCTGGCAATGCCCCCTAGGTAACGCCTTGTCGCAAGTCTTCAATGATTGTCGATGCGCTCGACGAGTGCAAGACGGACCTGTCACAGCCCTTAGGCCTTGCTGTTTTACAACGAATCTGCATATCATCGCGTCAAATGGCTCGTATCTAGTCGCTGCAAAGGCATGATACTCAGCCTTGAGCTAAATGCAGAGCAAGTATCTCGCGCCGTCGGCGCGTATATGAAATATGAGGTGTCACGACTTGCGTCGCTCCAAAACAATCGAATGCATCAAAAGTCTGATGGAAGTTTTCTCTAGCCCAAGTAAAGAGCGAGCAAGAGAGAGAGCAAGGAGGTGAACGAGATGGACACTTGGTAGGGGAGTAGGGCGGCGAGAAGTTGTTCCAAGAGGGATCACTGGAAGCTCAAAACTGGGGATCAAAACCCTCCATATATCCGGAGACCTTTTCATCACGAACGCCATTTAAGATATATATATAAAGGAGAAGAAATGGACACGGCAACACCAGCAACTGTGGTGGTAGACCCCCCCGAGGCCATCTCGGGAGGCTGTCTCTGCGGCGCCGTCCGCTACGAGATCCGCTTCCCAGACCCGGCCAAACACTGGCCTCCGCAGGTAAAGTTTGGACTATGGTCCTCCCGCAAGCAGCAGCGGGGCCCACTAACGCTCTAAAAAAAACCCCGCACGACAGTCCGTGATATGCCAATGCACGCAATGCCGTAAAAACACGGGGTCGCTGGTGCCGGCGCTGCTGGGGCTGGATGCGGGGCAGCTGGCGTGGAAGCAGCCGGTGGCGAGCACGTACGCCGAGTACAACAGCAGTCCGTTTTGCTATCGCGGGTTTTGCTCGCGGTGCGGGTCGTCGTTGACGTGGCGGGACGAGCGCGAGAAGGGCGAGATTGAGGTGTTTTTGGGGTCGGTTGATGAGAAGTGGGTGGTGGGGGAGAAAGGCGTCGGAGAGGTGCTGTGTAGGCCGAGTGCGGGCATCTGGTGGAGGAATGCGGTTAAGGGGGTTACGGATGGGGTGGCGGTGGGGAACGGGGGGAAGTGGCTTGAGGGGAGGCAGGACGGGGATGTGAGGATTGAGTAGGAATGGGAGAGGGGATGTTGGGCCCCCATCGACCTTCTTTGAAAAAACGAGGTGGAAGAACTCTGTGATTGTCGTACCAAAACTTAAGATAAAAAAAAAAAAATTTAAACCAGACATGTCCTCAGTTTACCACATGGTTTGTTTTTGCGGCGCATTTTAATCTTCGTCCAGGTCATAGCTCGCCCCAATTTCGATCCAACTTCCTATCATCTCACCGCAGCCCACCTTCCACACCCATCATGCGATTGGCACTACCGAAACTGGCAAATACTTCACGGGTTGTATTCCACCGGACAGGCGCTACTTTACTCTGTCCTTTTCACAACAGAACACATCCCAGGTTAACTTTCACTTCGAAGATGTGTCCAGAAACCAGACTTTTCCATCTCTAGTATCTCAAAACACATCCTCCGCTAGATGGCACCATGCGAGAACCACCAAGGCAGGGCCCCAAAATAGATGTGCTTGGTGATATATAGTGGGGTGTAAATGGGCGATGAAGGGACGGAGTGGTTCTCGAAAAGCTTTCTGGAGTAGATGAACCAAGGATATCTTCACGAATAGCTGCTGACCTCGTGGCCGAGGCTTCCCTATCAGCGTTGCTTCTGCCATTAGCGGTGTTCCGTTGGCTAGTGTCAATTCTTGGCTGATCGCTAGTACGGAATCGTTGATAGACTTCATAGCTATCGCTCTCCTCCATAGTGGGAGATGGGCGTCTCGGTGTGCCTGTGTTGTCACGCCTGAAAAAGGGACTTGACACAGACTGACCCCGGCTGGCTAGGCTACGGATACTTTGTGTGCCTTTCTTGACGATCCACCTGCTCGACCTTGACATTAAACCGCGGGCAGTTCCAATTGACAGGCGAGCTTGCTCTTGGAGGGTTAGGGTGTTCACAAGATTTCTTTGATCTTGTGTGGAGTACCAACCAGGCACATAAGATTGAGGATTTGAAGTAGTCTGAATCGTGGATCGCTGTGTAGCAGGATTGCTGGCACCGCTGCCTATTTTTGAGAGTCCGCGGAGCCAAGTAGGGGCTGTGGACAGGCCGGTAAGGGGGCAGTGAGAAGACGGCTTTCGAGAAGCGGGGGTAGGGTTAGTGGCACCAGGGGATGCCTTTGGCGAAACAGGAATCGGGTTGACAGCACCGCTATTTGGAGTAGCCGCATTAAGCGGGATTGAGCTAGCTTCGTGACTAACATTGGAGAGAGGGCCGTGCTCTAAGACCGGAATCTCGTATGCGGTAGCATCCGAGGCAGGGCTGCTCTCTCTGTTGTATGATGACCTCCTATCAAGAAGTGGACTCACATGAACTCTTTCAATGTCGTTTTTCTGAGAGTATGAATTCCTCATAGGACTCTGGGTAGTTGTTTTGCTGGCGGAAACACCGGTCGAAATGCCTCCACCTTTGACGGAGCCTGAATAGTCGAGATTTAGTGAGGGTATACCCTTTGGTACTGATGCGATATGCTGTCGATTTCGGTGGTGAGTGTTAGGCGCCGTTCGGCGAAGCTGTTCTTTCAGAGTAGCAAGTGATTCTTTAGTTAACGGCTGCGGACCGGTGTGCCTGTTCTGGCTCTGAGCGATGGCTTGGGTTCTAGGCCGCCCATGAATGGTGATTTTGGTCTGTAAGCCAACCGGCGGATCTTTGATAGTCCAATTAGACCGAGGTCGCGATGGGGTACTAGTTCTGTTCAGGTTCCCGCTGCTAGCATGTACTGTCTTGCGTTGTGAAAGAACGCCCGGAAATTCTGGGCCATTCCTCTCCCACTCCATTGACCCAGGTCGATAAACGCGATTAGCGTGAGGCTTCGAAAAGTATGCACTAGTCGCCGTTTGTCCCCTTGTGGCATCTATTCGGTCCGGGCCTGTGAACGGCCAATCTGTTAGCCGGCTGGACATGGCGACACCTTGGCCCGTTGGAGCCCGGCTAGCAGAAACAACTGGCACACGCACTGGCAGGCCTAAAGACGAGCCGCTCCTCACTTGGGGGGTTGTCTGTCCGTGACTCCCACCGTGCGGTAGAGGAGGAGGAGGCATGCCATCCCGGCTGAGCTGGCGGCGAATACTCCTGAGATCTTCCATTGACCCAGTCTTGCTCGAGACGTCACCTCCCAAAGATAGGTACTTTCTCTTCTTGGGATCAGAAAAGGTTCTTATGTCTTTGTCTAAGTGAGATATGTGGACATCCTTGGATACCAGCTCTTCTCGCCCTTTTCCCCTGCCCCCGGAGATGGTAGTATCGCCTCCGTTCGTACCGTGCGCCGTAGTTGCTCCTAGACTAGTGCAGCCAGTGGAAAGGAACTGTATCTCAGAGTCGTCAAACGTATAGTGGGTGTCTTCCACGGGAAACCCAAGAGAAACGAGCCTCTGCTTTAATGTCGCGTTTTCACTGCACCATGATATTAGCAACCTACGATTACATGCTGCGCGGAAAAAGTAAGGGGGGTCATACTCAGCTAAGGCTCCAACAAGACTAACGTAGTGGATAGCCATTCGCTTCTTCTGTTGCCAGGCGGACTTTTCTTCTTCTAGTACTGCCAATTTGCATCTGTACTCCTCGCGCTGGCGGTGTAGGGACCTTAGCAATTGCATATTTTCTTCCTTGAAAGCCTTAAGCTGATGTTCGTATTTTCGAAGCTGGTTCTCAGTCTCTGAGAGTTTACCCCGAATACCCTTTGCGTAGCAGGTGAGAGAGATAAACTGGAACTACACACTGTTATATACCTCCCATAATAAAATGATCAGGTAGATGGGATACTCACCCTCAAAGCCTCTCTTGCGTGTTCGTTAGCTTCGCGCTCTTGCCTCGAAGGCTCTCTCCCTTGCCCAAATGACTGAATAGATATGCTATCAAACTTAATAGGAGGAACTTGGAAAAAAGCTTTTGGGAGCCTCGAGTCGTAGAAGCCATCAGTTACTCCCCAAATAGGATACAGAGCAACGTCACCCTTCTCGCCAAACTCTCTATCGCAAATCGTGCACATGGTCATCATGTCTACCCCCATAGGATGGAAAGGCGCTCCTTCGTATCCTCACCCGTCAGCAATGTCCACTAGGGGTCTCAGAAAAGAGGCTTGCTGAAAGGTAGGGCACGATCATGTCAGTCTAGACAGCACAGGAGGCCTACCACCACCTTCAAGATGTTTCCCACAGATGACATGTCCACAGCTGGTCATCCACAACTTAGGGACAGTACCCCGCAATGAAAGGCCAGGATCGTTCAGGGTATCCACAAAGGAATCATCGTCTCTATAGATATCTGAGTAGGAAGTAAAACAGACACCGCAGCTAAAGACAGCTTCAAGCACGGAAAGCCCTGTAACAGACATGGCAGAGGGGGTTATGAATTAATCCCGGAGTTGGGGACTGCCAGCACGTATGAGTTCACGAAATCGACTGATAGAAGTCTTAAGGAAATTTTGCCGGCTAGCGTGGTGGTTAATGGCGATGACAATGGGTGAACGCACAACGGATTCTCGACAACGTGCTGGTGTAGTGAAGAGGAAGCGAAAAGACTTTGGGTGGTTGGTGTACTTAACACGCTACCGCCCACACTTTCCGTCCCCCTTCTGAGAATTGCTGGGGAAATCAGAACCAAGATCTTTGTCCAAACATAGGCCTTTTA
The DNA here is from genome assembly GCA_021527465.2 of Geoglossum glabrum. Lineage (NCBI taxonomy): Eukaryota > Fungi > Ascomycota > Geoglossomycetes > Geoglossales > Geoglossaceae > Geoglossum > Geoglossum glabrum. The sequence goes on along the minus strand of JAJDFE020000229.1, from coordinate 18,412 downwards.
TATCGTCAAACTCGGATACCAGGAATATCGGGATCTCGGATTGCAAGATAAAGGGCGGTATATATCGGCTTTGCAAATTATGTCCCCCAGTGCTAGACAAGTAGCTTAGGGCAAGGTCGCCCTTGTTAGGAAATATAGAAACTAGGTCCAGCAATACATGGACGGACCGTTACGCGATATGAGGAAGGAATCCAGAACCATTTCGTGTCACAAAACAACAGCCATCCGAGAACAGGATGAGCGTAAACTTATTTCATCTAGATGCGCCACGGGACGAATATACATGGAGGGGGACGAAAGAGATTTGATTCTATTTACGGCCCAGCTACTAGGGAGTGTTGAGTAGCGGGAAGGGCCCTCTCCGCAATCAGATCCCAAGGGACCATTGCAAATTCTGCGGCGAGGACCATATCTCGCTGCCGAGATCTAGACGGTCTAAACGAAGGTCCGGCACGGGTACCTAGAAACAGTCAGCCGTCACCTTCTCGCCGGAAGAACACGCTACCCATCAGCTCACTCCTCAGGGTAACCCTGCTCTTCGCAAAGTACAATTCGCCCTCCATCCTTCCCCGCTAAGTTGGGAGGAAGGGGGGGCAACCCCCTTTCTCCCAACACTCTACCCACAACCCCTTTATCCTTCTCAAACAGCGCTGCTAAGCCCTTCTCCTCGCCTTCTTGCTTCACCGCCATAAGCTGTTTCGTTCCATCTTCGCCAACCAACTCTTTTAGTGGAGCTACCCTGCTTCCCATACTTAGTAACCCGACTGTGTCGGCCTGATTGATGACACTGAGGCGCGGATAGGTCCGCCGCGTGTCACGCTTCCAGTATGGGTTCCCCGCAAGGTCGGCTGCGGGTATGCTTGTCGGGTCGTCGTATAGTTCTGGAGGATTGGCGCCTGGGGGTGGATTTCGGAACTGTGGGTTCAGCGGGACACCTGTGGATCGGTTCGGATCAACTGAGAGGATCTTGCGTATGCGATCCCAAATGCCAGTAGATTGGACGGTATATTTCTGCAGTCATATGAGTAAGGGAGCCGCACATGGTGCATCCGGATACGATTACCTTGTAGACAGAGACGACATCGCCAGCGGCTTTCCGGCTCGCCATCCCGATTGATATCGTCCGCGGCGGGGGCGGGGGCTAGCCAATAAGCAGCAAGCCTCTGAACTGGGAGTCAAGCCTGTGCGAGCCGTTCGTACTATACAGCGGCGTAGACCTACAGGCTAACTGGGCAAAGGTGGTGATGATATTGAAGTTGGAGGTCTCGGCAAAGTGCTCAGCAAGCGATAGAGTATGTAAGCCAGGTCATCAAACTTAATGTCCTACAGATATAATTTTTCCGTTTTATCGAAAATTTATTGTGGCTGCGGAAGCGATTTTATCTTTCAGAGAGGGCCGAATGCGTCTATGGACCTTTACAATGATTGTAAACAGGATCTTGACTCGCTCATGGTCGCTCCGTACGAGAACTTCGTGAGTTTGATCACGCATTCAAAATCTCCCCTTCCCTGATTCAAGACAGTCGCTAGTGCTATTTCATGATGATTCAGAACTATTGGCACTGTTGATATGGGGTAAACTACCAATAAGTAGGAGAAATGAAATAGAACATCCGAGTGATACCCAAACCGGTCAGTGAGCCCCCCTATAGACAAGAAACGAAGAGAACATAGACCGACAAGGATTGGGAACCCACTTCCCTCGTTATGGATACCATAGAAGAAGAAACTGGGGCATGGCTCGTGTTACGGTGCTCATGCTTTGGTCGCTTCTCCACTCCCTTCCACATCTCCGTCAAGCTTTGCAGCTGTATCTGCGACCTCACCAGCCACCTCAGCCTTCTTTACATTCTCACTTTTCTCCTCTAATTCCTTGCCTGCGGTATCAGTCACGACCCCGTTCGCCTGGTCCCCCCCAACCAGCTTCTTCACCACCTCTGCGGTCGCGGCTGGACTTCCAGGCTCTGCAGCCAGGACTTTACCCTCTTTACTAACCACAAACACGCCTCTTGTAGTACCTTTTGGGGCCTTCTTCAGTCCAATAGCTCCGATCAGCGACGCGCCCGGATCACAAAGGAGCGGATATGGCAAGTTTTGCTTCGTCTTAAACGTCGTATTGGCCTTTGGCGAGTCGGTAGAGAGGCCGTAAATAGAGAGTCCCGTGCCGGTGAGCGATGTATACGCGTCACGAAATAGGCATGCTTGTGTGGTGCCTAGCGCGTATTAGCTGAGGCTTGATAGAACTGAGCAAATCAACCTACAGCCGGGAGTTGAGGCCTTAGGGTACGTAAAAAGAACCACTCCGCTCTTGCTCGCATCCACCAGCGTTTTCAAGGTGGTCTTTTCTCCATCGTGCGTCTCTACCTCGCCCCCAAAGCCCTCGAGCGCGACCACATCGCCGACTTTCACTTTGTCAGGGTTGCCCTTAGGAGGTGCTGCACTGGGGGCGCCATTGGTCGCATTCTTGGCCTCAGTTGTCGCAGCCGGTTTCTTAGCATTCTTTCCACTTACTACAGCTTTAGCTCCCGCTACTGCAGCCTTCACGGGGTTGGATTTTGTTGCGCGGCTGGCCTTCTTTGCGGGGGGTGCCGGTGCTGCGGGAGCTGTGGGAGCTTTGCGCTTACGGAGTACGACGGGCATGGCGGTGATTACAGGGCGCCCAAGAAGAGGAAGGAGAAGAGACGGGATGCGCGTCGAATGTCGAAGCGCGAGCAGTCTGATGGCGCGCTGATTAATGGCGCAGACGTCAGGTCGCACAGTCAGTGCGATGCGAATGGAGTGCACAGCAACGGGGTGGGAGAGATGGGGTTGGAGAGGAGGGAAGAGAGGGAGAGAGCTACGCGCACGGCGGGCAGTGGTCTCGATATAAGTAGGCTGCCCAAATCCAATAAGAAGTTGGGAAACGGGAGCACTCAGGGGGGCTTTTGCTGGCCGTCTCCGCCTTCCTGCGACACTTACTTCCACGCTCAGCTTAAGTCAGGCTCTCAGCTGCAACACAGTTGCAGGTTGATTTGCTCGCCATGCTGTGGGCATGGACCAAGGAAGCGAGTGGCCGGGGAAAAATAATGGGGGCCGGGGCTCATTGGTTATATGCTACGGGTTCGCTCCCAGAACGCGGGCGTTGGCGTGTGCTCTGTACGAAGGAAGAAGTACTTGCCAGATACTGTACCGTCCGGACTGCGAGCCGCAGGCGGAGAACAGCTTCGAAACACGGCGACTTGCAAAGGCAAACAACCCCGTCCCACCCTCGACAATCATTTACTATCGTGAACGCCTTCGGAAGAGTGTTTTTGGTTTGATGTCCCAGCGCCGGAGACCGAGTCGAGAGCCAGCTGCGCCGATCCCAGCTGTCTCGGGATCGCAGTTGTGTAACCCTCGCCCACCCATTTTCCCACAAGCACCCGCCTCATCGCGATTCTGATTACCATGGTTGCAACCTCATCGGGCTAATCGACCCGCTTTGTGGCGCTGCGTGCATGTCCGGGATTGCTGAGTGACTGAGTGCGTGAGTGAGTGAGTGAGTGTTGAGTGTCGAGAGTTGAGTATTGATTCGACCCGGCCGATTCTCGTATGCGGCAACGTGATTTGACGCCACACACACAGAGGCGAAAATTCGAAAATTTGCGCGCAGACCTTTCCCGTCTCCCCATTGGCGCGGGCGAGCTCATCAAACTTTTTTTTACGGAATATAACCACAACCGCCTCTGCTGCTCCGTCCCGACTTCACTTGTATTGCCCTCGGTCCTTACTTCCTTCTTGTCAGAGCCAAGCAGCCAGTCCTCCATCGCGCAGCAGAGAGCCCGTTGGCTCCGGTTGGTCTCATTCGGGGCTCGGGCGCTTGTTTCGCAAGGAACCTTCTTCGCTAGCCGATTCACGGCTCCATCGGTTCACAATGAAGGTATTCGAATCAAAGTGCACGTTCGAATACTCATGGGAAGAGGTCTCGACTGCAAATTGGCGTAAATACTGCCCATGGAACGACAAGTCGACGCATGTTATCGCCACCGACACGTTGTCACGGACCGTCGACCCGCAAACTGGCATCGTAAGCTCCCCACAGCCCCACAGCCCCCGATATCAAAACGAAGCTTCAGCTAATGGACCACACAGCTACGGACCGAAAGATTAATAGCGTGCCAGCAATCCGCGCCGAAGTGGGTCACTGCAGTCCTAGGTGGCAATGCAGTATCCTATGTCTACGAGACTTCCTACGTCGATCCGGCATCCAAGAAAGTTACCATGTGCTCTACAAACCTTACATACTCGAACGTCCTCTCGGTCCGTGAGACCGTCGTCTATCAGCCACACCAAAAGTCCCCAGAATCACGAACAGAGTTCAAGCAGAACGCGGAGATCATGGCTTTGTGTGGTGGTTGGCAGAAGGTGAAGAACGGGATCGAGGAGTTTACGGTGGAGCGATTCGGGCAAAACGCAAAGAAGGGAAGGGAAGGATTTGAGGCCGTTTTGGAGATGAGCCGGAGGGTGTTTGGGGAGCAGAAGGAACAGCAGCGGATACATCAACCAATTCTCAGCAACCTGTTCAATTGCAACAATCAAAAGCCTCCTAATATCCGCCACATTCAACGACCTGATGACGTACTTATTCGAGCGTTTTCTTCAACAGCATCAGCATCGGCCACACGGCGTTTATAGAATTCACGGTGTTTTATCTACTTCGGTGTTTATCAAAAGTCGGTTTTCAAAGGAGTCGTTTAAAACTTTCTGCTCATAGATTCTTGCGCCCCCTCTCTTCCCCTGCACAAAGTACTTTATCCTGTCTAATTTCTGGGCTAGAAAAGCTAGTGCTCGATTACCATTAGAAATAGCCATTAGAACTAGACGTTAGAGATGAATTGAAACATCGCTACCATACCTCAGGAGGTTCCCACTGCACCAGAAGAGAGAAATCACCTCACAAACTGAATCTCATGCCTCCGTTTGCACAAACGACACTTCCTGTACACCACCCGCTTTCCTCACCACACAACATCCCCACTACGCCCGCGATTTCGTAATCCCATGCGGGCCTGCCCCCATCCAATTTTGCGGCATCCACAACCCGCTTCTCGTCGACATCTTCCCGAGCCGCTTGCAATGGTGCGGTTCGAATAAACGACTTCAGATGATCCTTGAACGCCTCAGATGTACCACTGTACATGTCAGTATCCACTGGCCCCGGATTTACTGCATTAACAGTCGCACTTTCGGCCAGTTCGCGTGCCCATGATCGCGTCATGGCCTCAAGGGCCGCCTTGGTACCACCGTAGACCGATTGCCCGATGAAGCCAAGACTAGATGAGACGCTGGAGACATTAACGATTCGGCCGGAGCGGTCAGTCGGAAGATACGGCAAGGAAGCCTGGACAAGTAGAAGTGGCGCTAGCACATTTATAGAGTACTGTCTATAGAACTCCTCCGCCGTGACACCCTCTAACGCTACGTTACCAGCAACAGCTGCGTTGTTGATGATAATGTCGATTTGGAATCTGCCAGTTTCAGGATCGGTAAAGTGGCTCTTAGCTTCATCGACGATGTGTTTGGGGGTCCCTGGGGAGGAGAGGTTAGCCTTCACAACGAGGCAACGTACGTGATAGAATTGTCGGAGGTCGATAGCCAGTTGGTCTATTCCCGGGAGAGAGGACTCAGAGGTGAAGTTCAAGACCAGGGAAGCACCCTTGGAGGCAAGATTGCGTGCGATAGCTGCGCCGATGCCTCGTGAAGCGCCAGTGATGATTGCGAGTTTGCCTCCAAATGGCCTAGCTGGGGCTCCTCCCGTAGAGGGCGTCCCACCCCATGCACAACGCTGAGGATCCATTGACATGGTCGCGGCGGTCGCGGTTCAGCCCGGCCAGAGACCTATTTTCCGTGGTGGCTTCCTTTCGTGAATCTCCGTTTCTAATGGCGGGCCATTCCCACCATGTAGCAGAAACAAGATCCTAACCATTTCAATTCTGGGGCAAGTGACTATGCCAGGTCCAATAAAACCTCCCACTCCCAACCCACTATTCCCAGCCAGCTATTCCTAGAGCGGAAGCAAAATCAAGCCGGAATCGGAAAACTTCTGGGTGACCGGAACAGTTCCTAATCTGGGCATTTTTATGTGATGGACAGGGCATATGAAATCCACATAGCGTCTAGGTATATCTATCTGTATCAGACATTCTCTTCCTATGACCAGATCAACCGATGGATACTCGGCTGACAACAGCAGCACAAAATATACAGAGAATGTGCTACACCAGATCCGGATCAGGTGGTAGAATGTCCTGATGTTATGTAAGCAGCCTCATGCGGAAGCTCCCCACAGTTGCGAATCGCTCCCTCCGCAAATTCATGGAAGCAGCAGCAGCCATCCGATTAGAATCTCCAATGGCAATGCCATCGATACCCCGAATTGCGTGTATCTGCGTTCTCGGCCCTAGTGTACACCTACCCTACCCCAAAAAAACCATGCTAAATCACCACTAACACCTTCTCACAGAACAATCCTCTCCACACCACCATCTTCCCCCCCCAAGATTCCTCCCCCCAAACACTCCCGACCACCCCCCTAACGTTTTCTCTCCTCCTCAGCAGCACCCTCGATATCATCCATGCTCGCTCTCTTTCCAAAACTGCGGACCCAGACCTCGGGCTTCTCCAGGCTGTTGATGAGCGGTTGGCATGTTACGGGTACATCACAAATACGGGTATAAAGTTTGTAGTTATTGTGGATATCGGTAACGGCGGTGCTGGGGGCGGGGTGAGGGATGCGGATTTAAAAGTGGTCAGTTTACACCTACCTACTTCGAGGGAGTAAGATGAGCTAACAACAGGGATGAATAAATAGGCTTTCAAAGCTCTCCAAACCGCGTACATACAGCTGCTACAAAATCCGTTTTACATTCCCGATGAACACAACGTCCCGGGGGGGAGGGGTATTGAGAGTCGGAGGTTTGGGAGGGAGGTTCGGAGGATTGGGGAGGCGTGGAGGGTAGGGTTGGCGACTTTGTGACAAGATATTAGGGGAATGAATGACATGGGAGGAGTGGTGTGGTGGTACAGTGGTAGTGGCGGCGGCGATCGAGGATGACGAAGCTTCCCAGATCCGCTGGGCAATGATGCGGGTATCACACTTCCCCCATGCCATCGACGGGTCTCCCGATAGCCGCTCGTCCTCCCGTCGGGGTGAGGGGTTAAAGCACCTACCCGCCCGATACCCCACATACACCCATATCGCGATACCCATTACGAACAAAAACGAAACCTCCAATGAAATAACCTCAGATCCCCCAACCTGACCAGCTTGGATAACCACCTACTGTGCTCTACCATCGGTAGAGCCAGTCTTTACGTACATATCAAGCTAGTTCCGCTCAACCCGACTACGCGTATTTGGTACTTTGGAGGGTGGCGGCAAACCTCTTGCCTAGCGAGCGAATATAGGCGGAGAGACTTTCCCACATATGCAGCTTAGAACTCGAGACGAAACAGTACAGTGGATAAATGCAGGATATAAACACTTTCCCTATCTACACTTCCCTTTTTATAACCCCCGGCCAAATAGGTACGCACCGCTTACTTTCCGCATCCAGCGCAAGAAAGCCGTTATTGTATCAACATTATTTAAAAGAGGAAAAAACAAATAAAAAATATAGAAAAAGGAAAGCGCCAGCCAGTAACAACGAAGTATACGGGACTTTATCTGCTGGGTCTGTTTTCTCCCTCTTCACATACAAAAAAGGACTAGGATAAGAGGGGAGGAGCGGGGGGGGGGACGGGAATGCATGCATTAAAAACAAACTGGAATGGGGGCCAACCGCCAACATAATGAGGGGAAGTACGCGCCGCAATGCAAGAAAAAGCAAAAAAAAGGAGCAAAAAGGGGAGGTAAAAGATCCATATGAACAGCAATAGTGCTTATTCCCGCACCCCCGCAAAGCAATATGTTTGTTTTTTTTTTCTTTTATTCCCCCACCCCCAGGCATTCAATCATGTACAAACCGTTGGCTATAGCTCAAGGACCTGGATCGTTTGCGTAGATTCCACGGATTACTCTGGCGGGATTTCCAGCTACGACGACGAACCTCGGTACATCCTAGTAAATAAAGTTAGATAACCCATATTGGAAGGAAATTTTTCTTGGGATGGGAAGCCCGCGAAACATACCCTTGTAACAACAGCTCCAGCCCCTATCGTTGAACTTCTACCAATTTTAAGACCAGGCCTACATTTTAGTGTTAATTGGGAAAATATTAAAAAAAAAAAGTATCCAGAGATAAAATTGCGAGGGGAGTTGACATACAAGATTGTGACACCTCCACCAATCCAGCAATCGTCTTCGATAATAATTCCTCTCCCCAGCGATGGGCCCTGGCTTCCCTTTCTTCTTCGCGGATCAATAGGTAGCGTAGCAGAATATATGCTGACATTGGGACCAAGAATGCATCTTGCGCCAATAGACACAGAGCAGGTGTCCATGATGGTACAATTTGCGCCAATGCAAACGTCGTTGCCGAGGCTAATATTGTATCCATAATCGCATGTGAACGGCGCTTCAACCACCACATTCTCGCCGACACTCCCAACGGGGGATGTCGGGGTGGCAATGCTGAGGGTGCTCGGAATTTCCTTTGGCTGGAGGATCGCACGGAAGAGACGTGATCGTTCATCCCGGGAAACACCTAAATTGGGGTTGGTGGAGTTGTTAAAGCGCCAGCAAGCCGCTTTGCATCGTTCTCTCTCATCTACAAGCTCCGGAACATATGCGTAATATAGATCCCCCGCCAACATCTTTTCCTTCTCAGTCTTTGGTCGTCTTAGGGTAGCCTGGTGCTGAAGCGCGAGTTGAGCTTGTACCTGAGCTTGGGCTTGGTGAGGTGTTTGGGGACTTGTAGCTTGGGGAGTATGCACCATAGGTCGTGTAGCTACTGCGCTGGTAGCTGAGGATGGCTCTCCAGGGCGGGGCATCTCATGTAGAGGAGGAACCCGGTTGAAATCAGCCTTGGGTAGATGGTTTGGCATAAAACCCGGACCCGCCGCAGACTTCTCCAAGGGCGGGACATGATGCTGTGGGCTGGTCATTTGTGCCTCCCGATCATCTTCAATTAGGATAGGTCTCCCGCTAACTCCTTGCGTCGAATTTGACCCAGGCCGACGAAAGGAAACAGGGCTAGGCTCTAGTCTCTGGTTTTGTTGCGGGTGGCCTGTATAGACCGTGGCCGTAGGATACGGTACCGGCTGTGGTTCTCCAAAGCCATCCTTCGACTGCAGAAGAATCGGCGGTTTCGCGCCAGGAGGCTTGTGCCAGCTTGTTCGTGTGCTGTAGCCCTCACAGACAAACCCTCCTCGGATGCAATTGTTACCTAAAAAAAACCCCAAACTTATTAGTTAAATCCTTTCTTAGAAACTGGGGACCTGGGATCGAGGGGGATGGGAGTTGTGCTACATTCAGGCTTTTGCTCGTCACATTTTTTCTTGCGCCTTCTGCAAGTCAAACAACCAGTTTTCGTTCTGTTGCTAAAAACCCGCTTTCTTCTCTTGTGATCAACTGGAATACTCGACGGAGTGCGATCGGTGCCGTAGTCTAGGCTTCGCTGGGGCGTCTCCTGAGAATCCCCTTCATCCGGACTTCCACCACCCCTCCCTGTTTGGTCGTCGAGCTGCTGCGACTCCCTTGTGAGCGCCTCTGCCAACTGCGCATCCGAATGGTTCGAGTGAGTCGGCGTTACGGTATGAGCTCCCTCGTAACCCTGTCGGGCTCCGTTCTGGCCATACCAGGGTGCGACTATAATCGTGGTGTCACGTTCTTCTTCCGGATGTGAATACCGCCTCTGGGTATTCTGGTCCTGGTGAGGGCTAGTACTGTCAATCTGTCTCTTTCTTGCATCGAGTGGATTCTCATGGCCATCACCCGGACTGATTCCCGAGTCGATATCTGGCTGGTTTCTGTACGCCTGCATAGTTGGAGATTCTTTTTTGGATTGTGGTAGCGTATGGTTGTGGTATGTGGTCGAGATTGGCTGCAGCTTTTCTTGTGAATTAGACCTCTTGCGCTTGTGCGCCCCGGGGTTCGTAGGGTTGTCGCCGTGGGGATTCGGGTATTGAGTCCCAGGCACACGGGTTTGCAAGCGTTCGCCGTTTGTACTTGGCCGAGATATTTCCCCTCCTTGTGTAGCGATACTCAGTTTCTCTTCAGGGCGGTGGTGGTTGCGTGGAGCAGCCTGGGGTTGTTGGACTTGGTCGGGGGGTGTCTCTGAGCGCGAGCGCGTATCAGTTGTTCCATTTTGGCCTGTACTTGAAAAGCCTCGGCCATTCACAGCAGTGAATCGCGAAGACGCAGACTCGCCCGAGGCCGGTTCTTCTGTAAAGCCAACGCCATTTGGGCCGGAGTGGGCAGTTTGAACAGTGGCCATGTCGTCGACTTGATTTGTAGACGGGACCCTCCAGTTCCTGGCAAGAGAGGGGTGGGTTGCAGTGGCGAATGTTGTGGGGAGCGAATGACTCTCTCTCTCTCTCTCTCTCGCTGCTATTCTGCTACTCAGCTAAGGTCGAGTAGCAGGCAGACGATAGGGTGCTCAAACGGTTCCTGGCGGTAGGGTTGTCGACCCTTTTGAGTTCTCGAGCTCTAGTTGAGTGCCCGATGCCGTCAATTCGGTTCGCCACTTGCCTCTCGCCACAGCGCCGCACTGCTTGTGTGCAGGAGCCCGACAGCGACGACTAGGAAATTCCGCCGTGAATACGTGCAAAGAGGGAGAGGGCGATGCTCTGGAGGAAAGTATCCCTTGCGAGTTGAAGGAGCCGGCTTCCCTTTAGGGTTGTGGTGGTGTATGTTCGTGGAGATGCGGGAGGATGTTCGCGACAATAGCGAGTATTGCGCTTGTTGCTGGTTGATGAAGGCGCGCAACGCGGTTGAAGCAGGAACTAAAACAAAAACAACCGGATAAAAATGCCGCCAGTGACAGAGTAGCGAGCGCGGAGACGGAGAAAGGCCAGAGGGGATCAGCGAGCGATTGCCAGCTCTCCGAGAGGATCACCTGCCAGCGGCGGTCTTGCACCGACAAGAGGATGTCTGGCGCAACGGCGGAGAAGAATGACGACGGGATGGGGTTTGACGGCCAGGAGCAAAGCGAACGTTGGGTGGAGGGAGCGGTGCTTGTAATATCTGGAGATGATTTTGGCGCCAACCGCGGCTAATCGAAAAATACGGGAAGCTCTGGGGACTTGGGGGAAACCAAAAGGGAAGCGGTGCGCGGAGTCAGTCTGTCCGCAGAATAGACAGCGTCAAGCAGAGGGCGAGCAGCCAGCAGCAGCCAGCAGGCGGGGGGGTGGTGGTGGAGATGGCTCCTCTGGGCTCTGGTGGTGGGCGGGTGCATGGGCGAGTAGAGAGCAGGCTGTCGAGCTGTGGAGCCAGTAGAGCAGCGTGAGGCTGCTGGCGGCTTGGCTGGCCGCTGCAGCCAGGCGCACCTCTCGCGCCGTGCAGGCCACTGGCCCCGCCAAAACACAGCCCGGCTGCATCCCGGCTGCATCCCGGCCTTGCTGTGCGCGCACAGTCGCCCGCGTCGTTTAGGTTCAGGTGTCAGCGGCGCCTGTCCCCACCGTCCCCACCGTCCCCACTGTTCCCAGCACAAGCAGGTGTGTTGTGTTGTGTGCGTGCATGTGTGTGTGTGTGTGTGTGCATGTTTGTGTGTATGTGTGTGTATGTGTATGTGTGTGTGTGTGAGTGCCGTGCGTGCGTGCGTGTGTGTGTGTGTGTGTGTGTGTGTGTGTGTGTGTGTGCGTGTTGGGTGTGTTGTGTGTGTGCGTGCGTGTGTGTGTTGTGTACGGCCGAGAGCTGCCCGCACCGTACTGCGTAATTTGGCATTGTGCATGCACATGGCGATGGCGGGCAACTGGCAGCATGGCAACATGGCAACCCCTGCCCCTCGGCCTCGCTACTAGCTACTACGACTATAACTCTAGCATATTGTGTATATTCTGTATATACATATATATATATATGTATGCACATATGGAATAATTATTCTTCCCCCTCTCCCTCTCATCTTTCCTCTTGCTCTTCCTTTTATTCTTTCTCTTTTCTCTTTTGCTTCTTTTTCTTCTTCTTCCTACCCTTCTTCTTCTTCTTCTTCTTCTTCTTCTTCCCCTCTTCCCTCCTCCCCTCCTCCTTGGCAGGCAGCCGCTGGGCGTCGTTTGGGACATGGGCCATTGTCGCATCCGGAAAAAGGATCGCAACGCCAGTCTGTCAGACGGAACTTGTGGCCATTGCCATTTCATGAGAGTTTCCCAGATGCGACCAGCCAGCGCGTGCAGTATGGCTGCCTTGTATTGTGTCTGGTCTCGCGCCACCCCTGTCGCATCGCATCAGCGAGTGCAATTCGCAGGTGGGGAGGCTTCGGGCGCCAAAGGACCTGGGCAGTGCACAGCGCGCAGGGTTGTGCTTTTTTGGAAACCGCCAATGGCCGCAAAACTCAACTGCCTGAGTTGCGAGTTGCGAGCTGCTGCTGCTGCTCGCTGCTCGGCCGGTTCTAAATTCGGGGGGTGAAACCGGGCGATTGGCGAATCAGCGCCGCATCACCGGGCTGGCTGGGATGGGAGTGTGTTTCTTGCAGCCGCCCGATGTGCTCCGAACGGTGCAGACTTGGGCATTGCAGCCTGTACGGCGCTTCCTTCGTTGCAGGGGCCGGCCGACCGTGGGTCGACAGCCAGTCTGCGAGCCAGTCAGCGAGCCAGCCAGCCAGCCCAGCCAGCCCGCGAGCCTGAGCATCATCGCATCAGAGTCGCATCAAACTCGACTTGGGGCATTGCAGCATTGCGGCATTGCGGCATTTGCGGCAGCAGCAACAGCAGCAACTCCGTGCTCCTGCGCTCCTGCGCTCCTGTGCTCCTGTGCTCCTACGCTCCCTCTCCACTCTGACGCTCCTCCCCGCTCACGCACGCTCACGCTCACGCTCACTCACTCACTCACGCTCACTCACGCCTCGCACACTAGCGGCCTCCAGCCCCCACCATCCCCTCGGGTATCGGGTCAGTCCAGCAAGTCAGCTGCAGCACGCCGCCTGAACGTCTCCCACACGCGCGCCCCGGCAAGTATCAAGCGGTTTTGTAATTTTACCTGAGCACCGCAGCGCGCGACTCACTCGGAGACGTGTGCCCACATGACTCCGCCAGTCAACCGCCTGGGCTACGGATTACGGTGCTGGACCACAGGAGCCAGGAGACTCAGAATTTGTTTTGCAGGCGCAGGGAGGCCGACGGGACGGCCCATTGCCCTCTTCTCGACGCTCTATTCGCCCCCTCCACTCTCTCGCTCCCTGGCGACATGAAGCGCCTTGCGAGTGGGCTTGCGAATGGGGTACCGACCTCTGGTGGTTCCCGACAACCTGGGCCGTCGCCATTATTGGCCCAGGGCGTGTGGTTGGTGCCAGGCGGCCCGAATCTGAGCATCAGACAACAACAACAACAACAACTACGACTGCAACATCATCATCCCTCCTCCTGCTCGTTCCAAATACAGCACCAACACAGAACGCCGTCGAAAAGATGGGCTTCCACGGCGCTTCCAACGCTTCCCAAACGATCACGTACTGCCATCTTCTTCCCTGGTGAGTCAGCTGCATACATGACAATGCATGGCATTCACATTGATGATTCACGTCATGCCTGCTTTTTGGAAGTGAACAAAAGTGAAATGCGGGAAATAACATTGCAGATTCTGAGCGCTAACAAAACGTCACATTACACAGGCCAGGGCGTCCAGAAGGTTGGAATGACAGCGCCATGGCTTGAAGCATTCCCCACGACAGCCCGCCCGATCCTCCAGGAGATCGACCACATCCTCCGATACCCGCTCACCAAAATAATAGCCGAAGGCACAAATACGGAACTCTCGGCGACAGAAAACGCCCAGCCAGCCATTGTGGCGACATCAATCATGATATTAAGGATCCTGGAAAAGGACTTTGGTTTCAATACAATTGACCGGGTGGATTTTACGCTTGGTCATTCGCTGGGCGAATTTGCAGCTCTCGTTGCCGGCGGGTACCTGCAGCACGAGGATTCATTGAGGATGGTCCATAAGCGCGCGCAAGTGATGGCGGAGTGCTCCCGTCGAGCGCGCGAAGAGGGCGGAGGCCAGTATGGAATGGTCGCGTTGGTTTGCGAGCCTGACCGTCTCGAACCCATGATTGAGTCTATTCATGAATTTTTGGGCCATTCGTCAATCGGCGCAAAGGTGGACTCTAGCGCCGAGGTGCCCCCTATCCAACAGGTGCTAATTGCCAACATCAACTCCAAGAACCAGATTGTCCTTTCCGGCAAAATAGAGCGCATCAAGACGCTCTTAACCCACCTCAGGCAGTTTGCCGGACATGACCCAAGAGCCATTACGTTGAAATCCGAGACTCCGTTCCACTCACCGCTAATGAAGCCCGCATCAGAGTTTATGAGGAGGACGCTGGACGAAAAGCCCGACATTGTGGCATTTCCCAGCCCGATACCGTGCATTTCCAACGTATCGGCGCGACCCTTTAGCACACGTGACGAATTGAAGGATCTGCTCGCTCGATCGTGTGCGGAGACGGTGTTGTGGGCAGAGTCAATACGCTACCTAGACCAAGAAGAGAAGGTTCGCCGATGGATCGGAATTGGGCCTGGACAAGTTGGGAGGAACCTTGTAGGAAAGGAGGTTGGCATGAGAGGAAGAGACATTGTTAAAGGCGGCGGGGTATGGGGGATTTCGGACCCAAGAGAAATCGAAGAAATCATGAGGGCGTTGGAGTTAACCGAGCAAGCTGCCGAAGAAGAAGAAGAGGAGTAGTATATTTTAGAACCCCTAGTGACCATTTTGACTTTTTTTTTGACTTTTTTTTTTTTGAGATTGCGACAGAGGAGGAGAGAGAAAGAGGAGGGGAGGCGTTTATTCGAAATCGGACATGACCGAACATCTAATTGTTGCCTAGAAGGCGCCTGCGCCACGCCACATTGACGCATAAAAACACATTGTATACATTGAGCTAAGTAGAGTTGGCAGTAGAGCTAACAACCCACAGTACTCGCGCTAGTGTGCGTAGTATTAGTAGTATTAGTATTAGCATTAGCATTAGTAGTAGTAGTAGTAGTAGTAGTAGTAGTAGTAGTGAGTAGTTAGTAGTTAGTAGGTGCATATGATTCCAAGCCTAATCTATACTTTTTTTTTTACTTTGTGGGTGGGGGAGGGGGGGGGCACGACTGCATCCAAAAAAAAAAAACTCTTTTTTTTTCTCTCACTTCTTTGTCCGAATGTAGTTGTTGTAGCAGTAGCAGCAGGTCACAAAGCAGCCGGCCTGGTGGTGTGAAAACTGTAGACTAAACTCTGTGCATGCGTGTGTGTGTGTGTGTGTGTGTGTGTGTGTGTGTGTGTGTGTGTGGATGTGGATGTGATGGGGAAGTAAGGAGGGCTAACTCACTAACTCACTAGCTAACTCACTAGCTAGCACACTACCCCATCCAACCAACCAACCAACCGACCGACCAACCAACCGACCAACCGACCAACCGACCGACCAACCGACCAACCAACCGACCAAAGCAGCGATTAAGGGGTGCGCGCGTGTGTGTGTGTGTGTGTGTGTGTGTGTGTGAGTTGTTAATACAATCCATCCAAACCGGGTCAGATATCACATTTTTGCATATATTATATCGTATTGTATATATTACATGATAGTACACACACCCCAATGTGTTTTTTTTTTTTTTTTTTTTTTTTGCTACTAGAGAAGGAGGGAGGGTAGGTTTGTTCCTTCCTACCCAAGTCCCCCCCCCCCCCCCCCCCAAACCTTTATCCCATCCAGTTTTGTGACGGGTGGGGAGGGTGGTCGGTTGGGGGAAGGGGAAAGAGGGGGAGGGAGGGAGGGTGGTTGTGTTGGTGGTTCTGCGGTAGATGATGATGATGGGTGCAGGCAAAGTCAAAACGGCACGGGATGGGATGGGGTGCGGGTAAAATGGGATGGGTGCTTACTAAGTACTACTTTGCTGTTGTTGTTGTTGTTTGTATATGTTACATGTTATAAAGTATGTATATGTGCGTGTGTGGGGGCAAACAAAACTTTTTTTTATTATTATTATTATTATTATTATTATTATTATTAATAATAATATTTTTTTTATTTATTTTTTTTACTTTTAAGCGTTGCTTGCTTGCTTGCTTGCTTGCTCAGCAGCGCCTATTTTCCCCAGCGGGCACATTTGCACTCCCACACACAACATACACACACACAGCCCAGCCAGGCAGCCAGGCGGGTAAATAGCAAAAAAAAAAAAAACAAAACGCCCCAGGTTTCTTTCTTCTGTCTGTTTCATCCCCGGTAGTTTTTAGTTGTAAAAGTAAGTGTTGTTACTTTGCCTGTTACTTGCCCGTCTGCCTACCTTTGACATGGGCCAGTTTCTTCCGCTGAGCGAGCGAGCCCAGCGCTTGCTTGCATGCCCGCCCCGCGTCGTATTACGTGGGAAAAGCGAAGTAACAAACATGAGCGAGAGAGAGAGACGGCTTGGTCACGAGCGGGGGGCCTGCTACCCCAACTCGCCCCCAAAAAGCTGGAAGCGCGCGCGGCTGGGGGGAGAGGATGGCTGACGTACTGCGTCCATGTCACGTTTCGGGGCTTGTCTTTGTCGCAAAGCGAACGAAGGAACGAAGGAACGAAGGAAGCAGCAGCAGCAGCAGCAGCGATTCCATCACGTTTTTCTTTTTTCCATTCTTCTTTCCTTTTTTCCCTTTTTCAAAATCCCGCCAACAAGAACCAAAGAAACGGGGGGGAATCCTGTTCTTAGGGATGATGATCATGATGATGATGATGATGATGATGATGATGATGATGGTGATGATGAGCAGCCCCCCCTTCCCCTCTCCCCATCAATGACGCGCTCGCCCCGTGATCTGGCACGACGTCACCTACATATTCCCCCCCCCCCCAAAACAAAACAAAACAAAACAAAACACCGGTTTTGAGGGTTGGAGGAGGTGGGTTAAAAAGAACTTGCGAGCATAGAATCAAAACTTTGCGTTTTTTTTCTCTCTATCTATCTTATCGTCTCTGCAAATCTACCATCTACTACTACTACTACTACTACTACCTTCGATTTCAGATAGATATCATCAAAAAAAATTAAAAAAAAAAAAAAAAACCTTCAAAAATCCCCCCCAACAATGCAACACCACCACGCGCACCCCGCAACCACCACCACCACCACAACCACGCGCAGCCACCGCCCCTCGCTCTTCTCGCGCCTCATCCACCCCCATCACCACAACCACCAAACGCAAACCACCACCTACCCTCGCCGCCGCCGCCGTCACTTCTTCCACCATCGCCGCCGACAGGTCCGCTCCACAACCCTCAGCGACAAGCTCTCTGGCGCGCTACTCCGCCTCCGAGGCAGTTTGACACGGCGGCCGGGGAAGAAGGTAAGAAAAAAAAACCTCTATATTTCCCCCCCCCCCCTCCCTTTTTCTTCTCTGTGATTGGAAAATATTATTATTATTATTATTATATACTAACCCTACGAAAAAAAATCTCAGGCAGCGGGAACGCGGCGGATGCGGGGCACGGATGGACGGGGTGCGAGGAGGGTGGGGTGGTAAAGATGGGCTCTTTTTGGTGAGGATAGGGAGAGAAGAGGACGGGTTAAGAAACATACGCTGAAAAAAAAAAAAACCAAAAAAAGGTTGTTTTTTTTTTTTCTTTTGTGCGGGGGGGGGGGGGGGGGGGGGGG
>JAJDFE020000022.1:0-116055 GCA_021527465.2 Geoglossum glabrum | reverse complement strand
GATGGCGACCGATGATCCGAAGGCGTAGCCCAGGATCGAGGGGAGCCCTGAGCGTCACCGCCACCGACAGTCGGCCCGGTCAGCGCCCTCGTCGTCGAGGGCGAAGCTGACCCGGCCGGCCTCTGACGCCCAACGCGACCGCGCCCGCAGACCATGGACCTTCAGGTCCTGGTCCAGGAAAGCCGGGAGCGAGCATCGCCCTTGGCAGTCGTCGCCCCGCCGGCTTCAGCCTGGCGGCCGACGTCGCGCTCTGCCCATCCGGCACAAAAAAGGGGGCCGAAGCCCCCTCCTACGCCGCCGCTCGCGCTGGCCCCCATTCCGGATAGATCGGCTGAGCCAGGGCCAGTTCCTTGCGCATCCGCGGCGTGACCTTGTACCAGCCGCTGTGCACGTAGATCTTCAACGGATTGCCGTCTTCCCCACGGATGCTGCTGTCGCTGATCGATGCGGACTGGAAATCCGGCTGATCCAGGCTCGCGTTGTAGTCCGTCAGAGCCTCTTCCAAGCTGTCGGTGTGATAACCCGCGATCTCGCCCGTCGTGTAGGTGAAGTGGACGTGGTAGCGGCAACCCGGGTTCGTGCCCAGCTGCGTCTTGCGGTAGTCGGTCGTCGAGCGGAAGTTGGTCATGACGTTCTCCTTCGACGCTCCCATCGAGCGCCTCGGCGTCCTCGCTCATGGCGGGCCCCGGCCAGTCACCGGAGCGTTCGACTTGTCGATCGCGTAGGGGAACCCGCGCAGCGGGTTGACGGGCTGTGGTGCCATGGTGCGATTGGACGAGGTGCCCCCAGGCTCAGTAGGCCAGGCTACGTCGTCGTGAAGCGGCGACGGCGAAATCTCGTGGAGATTTCGTCAGCCCTGGCCGGGCCCAGCGGTTTGACGCTTTCCGACGGGAGCTAAGTTGGCGCGCCTGCAGCGCGTCCAACAGCGACCTGGAGGACAGCGATCACCACCCTGGCCGTAGGACCCGCCTCGCCCCTCCCATAGGGAGGGATCAGCGAGGCCGTCCGGATCCCCTGTCTGGCGCGATGGCGACCGATGATCCGAGGGCGTAGCCCAGGATCGAGGGGAGCCCTGAGCGTCACCGCCACCAAAGTCGGTCCCGGTCAGCGCCCTCGTTGTCGAGGGCGAAGCTGACCCGGCCGGCCTCTGACGCCCAACGCGACCGCGCCCGCAGGCCATGGACCTTCAGGTCCTGGTCCAGGAAAGCCGGGAGCGATCACCACCCTGGGAGTCGTCGATCAGCCGGCTTCAGCCTGGCGGCCGACGTCACTCCCCGACCATCCGGCACAAAAAGGGGCCGAAGCCCCTCATCGCGATGCGCTCGCCAGCCAGACAGGAACGCCCAGACAAACCAGGATGCTTGCCGAGCCGGACATCATCACGCCGAACAGGTCCATCAGCTGCAGGTGATGCGGGAAAGGTATTGCGCAGACGACGACGCCCGCGCCCGCAAACATCCCGGCCCAGATCGACAGCTTCAGAATTGCGCCGGTGATCGTATTGAAGATGGAGTTGTTCATGGTCTTGATCCTCATCTCGACGCTCCCATCGAGCGCCTCGGCGTCCTTCGCTCATGGCGGGACCCGGCCAGTCACCGCAGCGTCGACATCGTCGATCGCGAAGGGGAACCTGCGCAGCAGGTTGACGGGCTGTGGTGCCATGGTGCGATTGGACGAGGTGCCCCCAGGCTCAGTAGGCCGGGCTACGTCGTCGTAAAGCGACGACGGCGAGATCTCGTGGAGATCTCGTCAGTCCCGGCCGGGCCCTCCCTTAGGTCGGGTCGATGGGCGTCGCAAAGCTGAGCCGCAGGCAAAGCTCGACGCCCCTGAGGCCCGACCGGCTGGTTTGTCGCCTGGCGGTTCACGATCCAAGCCCGGCGGTGCGCAAAAAGGGGGCCGATCGCCCCCGCGCCTAGAACGCCGGCTCTCCGATTTCGGCGGCCAGCTGCACCAGGTGGCTCTCGGTCAGCATCATGGACGCCTGCGCCTGGTCATCGTCGGCCTCGCTGTCCAGGTCCGCCGCTGTGATGTAGTCGCCGCGCTCATACAGAGGGGCCAGAACGTCGTACATCGGATGGAAGCCAGCAGAACCGCTATCCAGGGCATCGAAGAAGCTGTCCCAGATCGTGGCTTGTTCAGCCAGGGTCAGAGCAGTGAAGTCGGTGATCTTGGTCGAGTGGAACATGGTGGCCTCCTTTGCGGCCGCTCCTAGCGAACGGCGTTGTAGGCTCGGCTCACATCGCGGGTCCCATAGTCACCGGAGCGACGGCGAAGCTGGCGTGCAGGGGAAACGGCGCAGCCGTTTGACTTTGGGTGCGATGTGGGACGATCCGGAGACGTCGTCGCGCAACGCCCCCAGTCGGCCAGGCCCCTTCATGCCTCGCAAGGCGAGGTATGGGCGAAGCCAGGGGCCCGGCCGTACCGCGTTCAGCCGCGACCACGACCTATGAGGACCTTGGCGAAGCCTGGTCCTCGAGGGGAGTTGGGAGCGATCACCGCCCTGGTCGTAGGACCCGCCTCGCCCCTCCCTTAGGGAGGGACTGCGAGGCCGTCCGGATCACCTGTCTGGCGCGATGGCGACCGATGATCCGAAGGCGTAGCCCAGGATCGAGGGGAGCCCTGAGCGTCACCGCCACCGACAGTCGGCCCCGGTCAGCGCCCTCGATGTCGAGGGCGAAGCTGACCCGGCCGGCCTCCAACGCCTGACGCGACCGCGCCCGCAGACCATGGACCTTCAGGTCCTGGTCCAGGATAGCCGGGAGCGATCACCGCCCCGGCAGTCGTCGATCCGCCGGCTTTGGCCTGGCGGCCGACGCTTGCTACGCCGCCTCGCAGCGCCACCAGGCGATGCGCTCTTCCCGCGTGCTGTTGGCCAAGCGCACGATCAGATCCAGATGACAGGCCTCGGGCGCGCAGAAGCACACTCCGTCGCGGCCGCGCAGCTCGTCGAGTCGCCGCAGCAGATGATGCTGATCTCGCAGCCATCGCTCGTGCTTTGCGATGACCGTGGCCCGATCGCCATCGCGTCCCATCACGAAGGGATTGCCCCAGTCACCGCCGCGGCCGCCGTAGAACGCCGTGTCCGGAATCCGATCCTTGTGCTTGTTCAGCACCCTGGGCTTGTCTGCCTGATCCATGGTCATGCCGCCTTGCTGTAGGGAGCCGTCATCTCGCTGATCGGAAACGCATACGGATGGAAGATCTGTCGCCCCGATCGCTGCATGGCCCGATACGAGCAGACCTGGGCCAGTCGCTGCAGGTGGGACAGTTCGGCCCACGCCAAGCGTTGTTCCTGGGCGGTCATCAGCTGGTCGACGACGACGGCGGTTTCTGGGCGGGGCATTTCAGGCTCGATGGCTCCCGGCCAGTGGATCCAGCCGGTTCGCGTTCATCCGCGATCACGACCCATCGCCGCCCAGGGTTGGAGCCGGACGAAAAAGCCCGCCCTGGCTGGAAACGGCCCTGCAGGCGCTTGCGACGAAGGGCCGAGGGTCCAGCCAGGGCGCCTCGAAGAGGTCGGCTTTGCAGTTCGGCGCCCTGGGCATGGTCGTGTTCGATCGCGGTCGCGCTCGGCCCCACCGGTCCAAGCCTTCGAGCCCTGCTCCGCCGTGGCCGCCGAAGTGACCAGTTGATGGCTAGCCGGGATTCCGCACGTGGTCCGAGCCCATCTGCCGCGCCGTCCCGGTTTCCCTCGACACCCGGGCTGTGCGAAACAGGGGCACAACCGTCGGAGGCGATATTGAACGAAGTTAGCGAAGGCCGGCACCCTAACCCGGTGGACCTGCATGTCGGGGGACGTGTCCGGATGCGGCGCAAGCTGTTGGGGATCAGCCAGGAGCAATTGGCCGACGCGCTGGGGCTGACGTTTCAGCAGGTCCAGAAGTACGAACGCGGCGCCAACCGGGTCAGCGCCTCCAAGCTCTACGAGATCGCCAAGACGCTCCAGGTCCCGGTGGCGTTTTTCTTCGACGGACTGGTCGATCCTGTCGAGGGTCTTGGCCCCGACGAGATCGGCATGAAGGCCGACGAGACCATGCAGCAGTTTTTGGGCACGCCCGAAGGCCTGGAACTGGCGGAGCTGTTTCCCAAGATCGGCCGAGGCCGTGTGCGTCGCCAGGTCCTGGACCTGGTGCGAGCCATGGTCGAGGACGCCAAGGCCAACTGATCGAGCACGAAAAAACCCCGCCGGTCTCCCGGCGGGGCCTTTTCGTCGCCCAGCTCGTGGCTAGGTCAGTTTGAGGATCGCCACGACCAGACCGACCAGTCCGGTCACGAACGCCAGGGTGCCGACAACCAGGTTGGTCATCCGGGCTTCGATCTTGGCGGTCTGATTGGCGATCGCGACTTCAAGCCGGTTTTCCATCTGGGTCGCCTCCTGCTTGGTCTGAACAGCTTCGGCCGCCGCGTTGATCGCGATGACCACGGCTTCACGATGCGCCTTGGCGGTCGTCTTATCAACGCCGGCCTCGACGAGGGTTTCCTCGAACTGCGCGGTGTCGAACTTCGGTTGGGTTTGGCTGGTCATGGTCAGGTCCTCCAGGCCGCTCCCGATGAGCGGCGACGTCCCGTCCGGTCCCGCCGGTCCCCGAGCCAGTCACCGCGGGCGTTGCGAAGCACCGCCCAAGGGGAACGGCATAGCCGTTGACTTGCTTGGCGGCGGGATAAGGTCGGAAGGCGCTGCGCTTCCAGGTTCAGTAGGTCGGGCCACGCCGGCGTCTTCGCCGGCGGCGCGGTCCCCATCAGGACCGCGTCAGCCCGCCCGGGCCCGCCTCTTGCCTTCCGACGCGAAGCGTCCATCCTGCCCAGGCGCGTCAGCTCGGCGCTGTGGAACAGATCCTCGCGAGGCCTCGATGTCGTCACCCCGCGCGCAGCGCATTCCCAAGCCCCGCCGACAGCTGACCCCGCTGCGGATCCTG
The DNA here is from genome assembly GCA_021527465.2 of Geoglossum glabrum. NCBI lineage: Eukaryota > Fungi > Ascomycota > Geoglossomycetes > Geoglossales > Geoglossaceae > Geoglossum > Geoglossum glabrum. The sequence continues at coordinate 111,139 of JAJDFE020000022.1, read as the reverse complement.
TTTCACACCATGGGCCTGGTCGCCGTCATGGGTTTTGTCTATTTCGCGATCCAGCCGCCCCGCGACCCGATGATGATGGGCCTGGCCATCGTCGTCATGATCCTGGTCGGCGTCGACATCATCGCCGGCGCCATGGAGAATAACGGCTGGTCGATCCGCCGCCCCGCCAACGACCAGGACCGTCTACCCGGCGACTGAAACCCGCCCCAAGGTCGCCACCGCCACCCTCACGGCTCTTAACCCTCCTTGGACAAAGAAAAACGGGCCCTGCCTAAAGCAGGACCCGTCAGTCAGCCGCCACCGGTTAGAAACCGGGGCGGATGAACACGCCATCGGCCGCGCTCGTGGTCGGAAGGCCGGCGGCATCGGTCAATCCAGGGCCGAAAGCGACGGGGCCGCCATCGGTGAACTCGATGCTGTCGATAAATCGACCGAACGCACGCAGGGCCGCGCGCAGGATGTGGAACAGGGTCTTGGTCATGGTGATCTCCTCCAGGCTCCGGATGAGCCAGGACCGTCACCAGGGCTTGGTAAGGCAAGAAGGTCACCGCCGGCGCTTCTCAGCGCCAAGCGGGTTAGGCGAAGCCGTTGACCTGCGAGCCGACAAGCCCCCGATCGGTCCCCCAGGCCAACCGAGAGCCGGAGATGCGCTGATCAACCGCTCCGCACCCCAGCTGCGCCTATTCGGGCATTTAATGCATGCAATAATTGGAGGAACCCTGCGCGTCCAAGGTCTGTGGCCAAGGCGACGAAAAAGGGGGCTTTAGCCCCCTTCCCCCGCCAGCCGCCGAAACGACCCGACGATCTCGTCGGCGTCATCGTCTTCATCATCGGCGAAGTGTCTGGCGTCCGCGTCCATTTCATCGGGCTCGTGGTCCAGGTCGAAGTCGAGGTCATCCATGGTGGTGCTCCTGCTGTTTCCCGCTGATCGGGGATCCGCAAGGTCACGTCAGGTTCTGGTCAGTCACCGAGGTCGGCTTGCCGAACGAGGGAAACGTGCGCAGCGCGTTGACTTACCGGATGACGTGGCAAGCTCCGAACCAGATCGGCGCCAACTTGAAAAAGGCCCCCTTCTCGCGCATGGTCCGCTCTGGTTGTGATCGGAGCACGGCGTTGAAATTCGATATTCGGGCCATCCCCAGGCGCGACCTGGCCCAGTTGATCGCCGTGGGGGTTTCGCTCCTTGGGATCGTGGTCATGCTGGTAGGCGGCGCGCTCGTCCCCATTTTGGCCCGTCTGCCGCCCGCGGCCGTGACGGTGGATGGCGTCAGGGGTGTCGATGGCGACGTGTTGTGGAGGATCATGGACCTGTCGAGCGCGGTCGGTTCGACCGGCTTTACGATGATGGCCGGCGGTGCGATCACTTGGTCGATCATCTCGCCGGCCACCAGCTGGATGTCGATCTGGTCCAGGGTCTCGTCGTTCTTCCTGTGGTCCTCGATGCTGGTGCTGTTGTTCGCCTTTTCGAGAATGTCGATGGCGGCGATCGGCGGAACCGTGTTGGGCAAGCTGACCTACGCGACGCTGGCTGTGAGCTTCGTCAGCATCTCGCTGCAGCTTGTTACCGAGTCGGTTTTGCGGTTTCGGTCACGCCAGACCTCGTCCACGTCCTGATGCGCGAGGGATCGTCACGCCTAGACGAAGGAGACCCCTTGGGGGCTCCGCAGGCGGTCCGAGGCGCGGAGACACCGCTTGCCGGTGGCTCCGTGAGGCGCGAAGCGACGAATAGAGCCCGGTCCCTCTGGGACGCGCCCGATCGAACCGACAACGTCCTATGACCGCAAACCCCATGCGCACCCGTCAGATGGCCAACGGTCTTGGAGAGATGCGGGACATCATCGAAATTCCCGCGCCTCAGCCCGCCGACAGCTATCCGTTCGTGTTCGAGGATCCTTGCCCAGTCCTCTACGCCGCCAAGGTGGGTGAAGAGACCAGGGCTCCAGAGGTGTTCGCGGACGCCAACGTCATTGCTTATCTACTGCTGCGCAGCGCCATGGCTTGGGACGATGCGACCTTGCGGGCTGCCCTGGGCGTCCACGGCCAAGATCCGCTAGCCGCGCCTGGACGCCTCTCCAATGCTATGGCGCGTGTGCGGCTGGCGATCCAGGGCCGGGACGAGAGAGATTTCAGGGACCTCATCGGCCAGGTAATGAGCCTTGGCCGCCGCGTCGATGATCCCTGGGACGGCTGGCCGCCCTTCCCACAGAGCTTGTAACGACCGGATCAGCCCCAGGCCCGAGGGAAAGACGTGAAACGCGAGCCCGACAGATCGCTGATTGTTCCCGCACGGCTCGTCGGATGCGTGCTGGCGATGGGTGTGACGATCTACTATGCCGCGCGCCTGGTCGGCCGTTTCATCCCGGGGCCTATCGACCCGCCGGAGTGGCCACGCATGCTCCAGGATCTCTGCAGCATCGTGGTGTTCGGCAACCTCGCAGCTGTCGTCGGCGCCCGAGTGGTCCTGGGATATGTCAGCCCGCGCCTGATCACCTGGCAGATCCCTGTCGTGGGAGCCTTCTTCGCCGCCGCCTTGCTGGGACTGTTCACAGCAAGGCCAGGGCACTGGCTCGTCGCCGTCTTTCAGTCCGGCGGCTGCCTTCTGGCCCTGGCGTTCTTCTGCAGGCGGCTCGTGGCGCGTAGGTCGAAGTAGGAGGCTTTCGCCTCCTACTCCTCGGTGAACCGAGCGCGCATCATCGTGTCGCCCAGGATCTCGCGCCGGATGACCTCGCTGGTCACGCACAGACCCAGCAGGTCTTCCTCGTCGGCCAGCAGCAGGATCGCCTGCAGGCTGGGTGAAATCGGTTCGTGTTTGTCAAAAAGCATCGCAGCACCTCCTCAGGCCAAGGACGAGCCCCGCCTGGATCATCCAGGCGGGGCGGTAACCAGTTACCCTAGAAGGGGATGTCGTCCCCATAGTCGGCGTCGTGGGCGGGGGTTTTCTGCTGGTTGCGGCCGCGGGTCCGGGTCTGGGCGGGGGCTTCTTCCTTGGCCTCTTCGGTCTTGGGACGGGCGCCCAGGGCGTTGACCAGGTCGGCGGTGATCTCGGTGGACCACTTCTCCACCCCGGCGTTGTCGACGAACTTGCGGTTCATGATCTTGCCTTGGATCATGAAGGGCGCGCCCTTCTTGCCGGCGTCTTCCAGGAAATCGACGATCGACTGGATGAAGCAGTTGACCCGGTGGAAGTTGGGGCGCTTGACCCAATCGCCGGCCTCGTTGCGGTAGCCGTCATCGGTGACGATGCGCAGGTTGGCCACGCGGTTGCCGTTGTTCAGCGACCGGATTTCGACGTCGCCTGCCAGGTTGCCGACGATCGTGACTTGGTTGACGGTAAGCATTTGTTTTCGCTCCGATTTGACGACCGGGAGAAGCCCCGGCCGCTCGCGGGTCTGCCCGCGATCACGGGTACCAAGAGGGTCCGGACTGAGGGGTGGCCCAAAGTCCGCGAGGGGGGAGGAACCGGGCTGGCAGGCCTTTAGGCCGAAGCCCGGAGGGACCCGCCTCGCGCCTGCTTGCAGGTTGACTTTGAGGGCGCCCCGCCGGGCCCTAGTACCCAACGTGATCGATCGCGGGTTCCTTGCGACGGACCGGTCTTTCTGGTGTCAGATCAAAGGACGGGAAAACCTGCCGCCGTCATGCCGTCATCGTCGGGGACCTGGTTTCGATGTTGACCGCTGAACATTGCAACGCCACCACCTGCCTCGCCGCCTCCGGTTCGCAATCGGCCGCCTGGGACAATGACCCTTCCCCGGTCCTGTCTTCTCGTCGGCTGTGTTTCCAAAGAGGCCAGCTGGGCCGCCCCTGATCCGGGAAAGTCATACGCGGTGTCGTCACAGGGTGGAGGTTCCGCCGCATCGCCCTGGTCTCGCCAGCGCCTGCCAGATCGAAGGCCAGGCGCTTCCGTCAGACGCGGCCGGGGCTGCAAACACAGACGCCCGTCGCCGGCCTATGGATGCACAGCTGGTCTGCTGGTCGCCGCCCGCTCCATTGATGTTGGCGGGGCCTGGCGGGCCGCTTCATGCTCGATCCAGTACGTGGCCCCGATCAGCGCCAGGAGGGCGATCGTTATCAGCGTGAGGTGGATCATCGCCTGGTGGGCGTGTCGTTGGGCCCGCCGATCGTGCGCAGCGTGATGGCTCTCGATCATACTGGCGATAATCCGCGCCTTCTCTTCAGCGTAGCCGCCGGAATCTCGCTCTTTTTGCATGGTCATGGGCGACACCTTTCAGCTGCTGTCATTGCAGCACGAAAGTCCGGCCCCCTGAAGGGGTCGGACCTGGTCGCGGCGGCTGAAGGGCTCAGCTCGATGGGGGCGTCAGCACCTCGGTGACCATCTTGTCGAGCTGGCGGGTCCAGCGATTTCCCGGGCGGACCACATCCAGGGCGTCGGCCAGGAAGCCAAGGACATCGGCGATGAAGAAAATCATGCGGTAGCGGTGCGGCTTGTTCATGTCGGACCTCCAGGGCGGCTCCAGCGCCGCGATCACGTCGTCCAGCAGGCCAGGGGAAGACCGCCACGCACCCGAAGGGCCGAAACGAAGTGGAGGACGGCAAAGCCGTTGCGAGGGGGTCGACCTGGCCAGCCTTGGACGTGATCCATCGCGGTCGCTGTTCCGTCCTCCCGGCATGAACAAGCCGTGCTGCGGGTGTTTTGAGGGACGACGTTGCCCGTGCTGGCGATTCCTGAGACGGTGCGCTGCAAGGGGTGTTCAGATGGGGCGATTGCCAGGACGCGAGGATCCAGGGCTGGTGTCGAGCCAACCCGGCGCCGTGGACCGAAAGCGCAGACGTGACCGGGTGCTGTCAGGGCTGGCGATGATCGTGGTGGCGGTTGTCGTTATCTCGGCCCTCGTTTTCTCGCGCTCGCTCAGCCTGCCCCTCCCATCCAAGGTGATCTTCCTGGGCATGGCCTCGGCCGCCGGCGGCTGGGGCGCCGTGCGAGTTTTCTCAGGTGTTCGCCGACAGACCTAGGCCCGCCTCGCGGGGGGATGCGAGGCGGGCTCTGTGGTGCTTGGCGTCAGTCCTCCTTGTCCGAAGCGAACACGCCGGCCAGCGACACATCGATCTCGGTGGAGAACTTGTCGACGCCGTCCTTGGTGTACTTCTTGGTCACCAGGGAGCCTTCGAGCAGGACGGTCGCGCCCTTCTTGGCCGATTCCAGCTGCTTGATGACGGTGGGGTTGAACGAGAAGCCGCGGTGCCATTCGGTCTTGGACTTCCAGGTATTGCTGGCGTCGTAGTAGCCGGTGTCGGTGCAGATCCGCACGTTCACGACCTGCTTGTCGCCCGCCTGGCGGACTTCAGCGTCAGCACCCAGGTTACCGACGATTTGGACGCGGTTGATATTTTTCATAGTCGCTTCTCCGAACTCGACGACTGGGAAGGACCCCAGCCGCTCGCGGGCCTGCCCGCGATCACGAAGACTGGAAGGGGTGGGCTTCAGGCGGGACCCCAAGTCCGGAGGCCGGGAGGAACCGGTCTGGCAGGCCCTTGGGCCGAAGACCGGAGGGACCCGGGCGACGCCTGCTTGCAGGTTGACTTGGAGGGACAGCCGCCCGCCCCTAGTCGTAGCGTGATCGATCGCGGGCCAGGTCTGCAGCGGCCGGTCCTTCCCAGCGCCTGTCGAATTCCAGATGAGAAGCGACCTCAAAATTCAACCGGGGCCATCCGCTCGGTAACCCGCTGAGGCCGTCCGTCTGGTGGGTGGCCAGCTGTTGAACATTGCGCTGCGCCGGCGCCGAATCCGACGCGCAATCCGAAAGCCAGACCGAACCCCGTGGCTGTTCACCTTCACCGTCGGCATGCAGCCTCTCGGCCAAGGGCGCGGACCCTGCTTGTGGCTCAGTGACCAGAACACCAAGGCCTGGCGCGACGTTCTCCATCGGATGTTGCGCGGCGGATGTTCACCTTCGGCAGGGGGCCAGCCAATCGCCGTGCCCGCTTGGACCCTCCTCGAGGGGACGTCGGAGGTGAAACACCTACCCGCCAGGTTTCACGCTCTTTCGCCGCCGTCACCTTTCTGCACAGAGGCGGAACATCATTGCACCTTGCCCGGCGAACGGTATTCTTGGAGTGGTTCAGAGGGTCGCTGCGCGGCCAGGTGTTGGTTGCGGGGATCCATGTCACAGACGGCGATCATCGGATTTTGGCTGTTCTACGCGGTCGTGACCTTCGGATCTGTCGGCTACGCCATCCTCAAGGGTGGCGATGCCGAACGGCAGACCGGCTTGATGCTGCTTGTGGTGATGGTGGTCGCCACGGCTCTGCAGTTCCTGATCGCCGACGTCCAGACCCGCCATTTCGTGGCCCTGTTCATGGATTGCATCGGCGGGTTGCTCTATCTGCGCTTGGCGATGAAATATCAGCAGGGCTGGCTCGTAGCCTCGATCCTGGTGATGACCGCGCAATTCATGATGCAGACGGTGTGGGAAGCCAATCACTGGCCGCACCACATCTGGTTCAGCACCCTGAACAACCTGTTCTCGTTCTTGCTGTTCGCCATCTTGACCTGGGCCACGGCGACCGCCCGTAGACGAGGCTCTGTAAGCACCAAGGACGACGGCGAGCTGTCTGCCGCCTAGCTTTCGGCAAGCTCTGGTTCGACGATCTTCGCCCAGACGTCAGGACGCCAAAGCTTGATCAGCCGTTCAATTTCGACCCGTCGGTGCTCGGGATAGGTCGAGTGGCCGCGCGCGAGGAATCCGAAGATCGTCGTCATGTCCTGCGCGATGGCCAGGTCAACGGCGAAAAGGTCGGCGAGGTCAAAACCGCCTAACTCCTCGGCGTTCCACCAGGCCAGCAGGAAGTTCGCGACCCTGCGGCTCTGACCCGTATCGCTCTGGGCGAGGATCAGCAGGCGATCTAGGGCGGCTTGGGTCGTGGCATCCATGATCAATCTCCTTGTGCGTTGGACGCTAAGGTAAAACATCGTCTGGACCCAGCAGGACGAAACCCGCAGGGCCGTTCGGGTTTGCCCGGGTTTTGTTCGCTAGGTCGTGGCGGAGCTTGCCGGCCAGGTCCTCCGGAATGATCGCCCACGGCTCGGCTTGGGCGATGATCGCCGTCACGTCCGTGACACCCTTGAATTCGCCACCGATCCAAACACGCATGCGCAAGGCGTCATCGTCCTGGTCGAGATCTTCGACCGTGAGGAAGAAGGTCGAGAGCGGCGGGTCAAAGCCAATGGTGACTTCCAGACGACCGGAGATCTCCGGCCGGGGGAGCAATTGGTGTGAGCTCATGCGCGCGGCACTCCCCTGGCGGTCTTCTTCTGAATGCCGGCGACCACCTCGGCCACCAGGGTCTTGAGGAAGGCCTCGCTGAAGCGCCCCATGGGCTTCTGGGGCTCCAGGACGTGGGAATGCTCGACCAGGTCGACGTTGTATTCGCCGACGGCGACCCAGGCGCGGTCATAGCGGTTCAGCCCGCCGCGCCGCCGCTCAATGTCCGGGACCTCGATCGCCAGCTGGTCGCCGCGCGGGGGCTTGGAGCTAATGGCTAGCAAGAACACCTTGGTCCCCAGGCCGGCGCTCTGAACGAGAAGCGCGACGCAGACGGGGCGATCCTTCGCCCCTTCGGGGGCGCGATCGGCCGCCGCTTCGTCAAGCCAGCGGTAGGAGTAGCGGATGGTGTCGCCCTGTTGCAGGCTAGGCGTCGCCACGATCGGCCTCCGTCAGCAAGGACGCCGCCGCGGCGAGGAATTCCTCCGCGTCCTCCTTGGAGATTTTGGCCACGTCGACGACGCGCTGCGGGTTTGGCGAGGCATTGGTGAGGGCCGCGTATTGCTCGATGCTCATGAGGACGAAATTCTCCCTCCGATGATGGGTTAGAAAGACCAGGCCCGTCTTGGCGGCGTCGTAAACTTTGCGAGGATGGCGAACCAAATCCGCCGCAGCAAACGTCTTCGACATGCGTGTTCTCCGCGTTCGAATTATTCGAATATTCGAATATTCTAGCTGATCGCGGCGTAGCTAGCTACGGCCGTTATCGGCGAACCATCCGGGACCGTTTAGGTCGGCCCTCCCCCATCCTTCCCGAACGCTCCCGCCGGCAGTGACCAGAGGGCTGGATCGCACCGAACCGGCGGGTGGTAGATCTTGTCCAGGGCCACGGCGACGAGCTCGGGGTGGTCGAAGCAGGCTTGATAGGGCGTCCCCCTGTCAGCCAGCTGGTCGATCGAGCCCTTGCGGTTGATGGTGCGGCCCGATCGAGCTTCACGCCGCGCCACCCGTTCGAAGAAATATCGGAAGAAATGCCGGACCGTCGCCCACTGATCAGGCGTCAGGAATATGCAGGTCAGACACGAATAGCGCGGCCAATTTAGGAAGTAGGCCAGGTGAGGGATCACCCCCCACCGGCGCAGCATCTCCCACACCTCGGCCTCAAGCCAGCCATGCACCGGGCGCAGCGTGTCCACATGCCGGCGGCCAGACAGTCTCGCGTCGGTGCAGTGGGGTTCGAACACGGCGTAGGTGGCGCGGCCGGGACTTTCTTCGGCGCGGCAGCCGTCGACCACGAGGATGCGCTTGCCGTTGAATCGCGCCTGGTGGCGGATAACCATGGCCATCACTTCAGCTTTCGCCGAGCTGGAGCACCATCTCACCGACAAGCTGCGCGCCATCTGCGGAAAGAGCCCCCGCGTGCCTAGCTTGTCTGACTGACCGCCCACCTGGCGCACAACGCCTTCTGGGGTCTCGAACCGAACCGGGGCTGTCGGAGCGTTGACCCGGTCCATCTCGCTGGCGAACCCGCCCACGCGCCAGCTCAGATAGACGGCCATTCCGAGGGATGCCCCTACCTGCTTGACGTAACTGGCCCCGTTCGGCCAGTCCATCAGCTCGTCATCCGGGTCGTCGACGAGATGGTGGTGCATTTCGATGGACCTGGGCGAGACCCCCAACTCCAGCAGGAGCAGGATGGCGGCTAGGCAGTCCTTCCCGCCGGAGGTCGCGACCAGAATGTGGTCGTAGGATTCCAGGTCGACGTCGTCGGGGATCGAGCGGTTCAGGTCCAACGACGCCAGCGGTCCCGACACCGGCGGACCTAGACTTGCGCCTTTGGGCGGGATGCACGCATCGAAAGCCATGGCCGTTTCTCCCGGATCCGAAGTGATCCGCGGCCCCCGTCCCTCCCCTTCCCATCGCGGCAGCGATCGTTACGCCGAGGTGCAGAAGACCCTTCGGGGCTTCGAAACCGTCTCGCGGCGCGGAGACTTCGCCTCTCGAAGGCTCCGTGAGGCGCTGGGCGCCGAATAGAGCGCGCTCGCCACTTGTTGCGAGCCGCCCATCGAGTCATGGTGTGCGCGACTATTCGCATCGCCTGGTTGAATCCAGGCTCAGGGGCCGGCGTCTTGTTGTTAGGTGAAACGCAGTATCGCCATGGTGCCCTGGGAGCGCGACTCCGCGCGGCCCGGACCAGCGAAGGTGTTACACCGGAAGAAGCCGCCGACATCTGCAAGGTGCCGGTGTGGGAGTATCTGTCTTTCGAGACGGGCAAGCGGTTGATACCCTCGGTATGCTTGCTGGCGCTCGAGGCGGTCAAAGGTCTTGATCGCGACTGGATCGTCACCGGAGCCACCGACGCCGAGACCTTGCTGATGCTGCCGGATGATCGTCTGGTGGAGACCTGGACGAGCCAGAAGCCGCCGGCCGACCAGGTCGACAAGAAAGCCGCTGAAATCCGCCAGCTCATTGCCCACAGGACCCGGTCCGACCGAACCTGGGGCGCGAGCCTGGACCTTTTCTTGGAGCCTCCGGCCAAGATGGTAATGCGCGACAAAATCCAGACGGCGGCCGAGTTCGCTTTCCGAGCCGGGGCCTTCGCTTTCATCGCCCAGTTCGGCGTAATGCTTGTGATGATGGTGGGTATTGCGGCCGCCGGGTTCAACATCACGCCCTATTCGGCTTTGATGGCGTTCTCCATGGCGGTGTGGATGCTGATCATCGGTCTGTCGATGATCGTCTCGCTCTTCTGCCAGGCGCAGGAGAAACGCGAAGCCCTGGTCCAGGCCACGATTCCGATCCCGCAGGCCTTGGACAAGAAATCCTGATGCCATGAAGGAAACCCCGCCGGGAAACCCGGCGGGGTGACCCGCGCTTACGCGCGGGCCTTCAGGCGTTCGTGGCGAAGCCCCAGGGTTTCAGCCTCGCGGCCGATCGCCTGGGCGGGGCCGAACGGACGCTCTTGAGCGCTGACCGGGTTGAGGCTGTTATCCAGCGTCAGGGTCATGACCGGCTGGAGCTTCAGCAGCGTGTCATTGGCCCGGAACGGAGCCGCCGAGTTGTATTTGTTGAAGTTGGGCTTCTGCAGGATCACGTCCACCCGCTTCTGCTTGGCCCAGCTGATGGCTTGCTGTTCGGCTCCCGGAGCGCCAGTGGTGGCCAGCTTCATGGACGGCCAGGCCGCAAGCGCCCGGTTGAGGTAGTCGAAGATCCGGCTGGCGTCGATCGGATCGTTGGCGAACGGGGCGGCGCGGAAGACCACCACGTAGTCACCCGGATCCACGGCGTTCAGTTCCTTGGCGCGCTTGGCGCGCAGCGCGTCGCCGGCGTCGATCTGGGCGATGGTGGAAGCGGTGCGGGCGATCGAACCCTTCCAGGGCTGCCACTTGTTTCCGGTCTCGACCTCGTAGGTCTCGTTGCCGCCATCAACCATCAGGGTCACGGCCTGAACGATGGCGTCCAGGGACCGGGCCTGGTGCAGGACTTCCTGCATCTTGACGTCGGTGATCTCGTCGCCCCGGTTTTCGCGGTGCAGTTGGCGCAGCTCGTCGGCCGCCCGATCGTGTTCGCGGCTCAGACGCAGCCTGGCCGAATGGATCCCGCCCAGGATGCCCTCGACGATCGTGGCCAGGTGGTCGTCCATCGCCGTCTCGGCGAAGGTGGAGATGACCTCGTTGATGAGGTTGGAGCCCAACTGGGCCAGCTGATCTTGTTCGGGATGCCCACGGCCGTCGTCAACGGCGGCGCAGAGGGCTTCGAAGGTGTTGAGCTCGGAGGTGAGAAACAGGGTCATTGCGGGAAATCCTCTTGAGGATGGGAAGGTCGGCTTTCGCCGAAGAGGCCGCCTTCCGGCCGCGCCTCTGAACCTCTTCAGCCTCGGCCGTCGGGGACGGGCTCAAGGGACCGCGCAGCGGGTCGCGGGCGACGCCCCGCAGGGGCGCCCTTGAACCCGTCACAGGTCGAGGCAAGGTTCAGGATCAAGGCGCGCTGGAAGACCTGTGGCCTTGGAGGCCGCCGCCACGCCTCAAGATTTTCCGCGTGACCCTCACCGCCGGATCACGCCGGGCCCTCGTCGGTTGATGACGGGCATCCCGACCGAAAGCGCACCCTCCTGCCCCTCCTCGAGGTCACCCCGCGGAAAGCTGGCGACCCTCCTCCAGGATCACGGGCTGACGGATTCCTTCAGGTCTCGGCAGCGTATGCCCGACCGGGAGGTGACCAGGTCTGGCAACTTACCTTCACCGGGTCGCTGTCTCCGCCATGTGCAGCGTCCGCGGTTGGTGCTCCCGCCCGCCGCTCCGTCAGGCCGCCCGTGAGATCGGCGCTGACCTTCAAGGGAAACCAGGGCATGGGAGGATCGCCCCCCACCCACCACGCGGATCGGGGCGATGAGACCCAGCCTGAGGATGAACCTGGCCTTGGGGCCTTCTGAGGTGGTTTCGAAACCCCCGACCAGTCGTGCGAGAAGACGGCGGTCAATCGGCCAGTGCAACGGCCTGTGGTCAGCCGCCCTAGCCGCCACGGTGACCGATGTCCGATGTCTTGGCCGTGGGACCGGGTCGCGGTTGTGAAAGATGCTGTCGGCCGGCAAAGCCGACGACGCCGTGTCGTTGGGGCATGGGTGCGTCGAAGTCGTGCGGTGCGCCGGCGATTTGGCAGCGACACCGAGCAAGGGCTCGATGGCCTTTTCCGGCACTGGCCAGGCTGTCTGCAGGACCTGATCTCGACGACCTGTAAGAGCCTACGATGGTGACGCCGTGTTGCGGTGCGTCCCTGCGTTTTGCTGCGTGAACGTGACCGGTGAGCCGACGTCTTGAACGCTCCCACTGGACTTCTCTTCGGCGTTTTTCTCGTCGCAGAGGTGCGTTCGAAGTCTTGGACGGATTCCACCAGGTGAACGGGGTCGCAAGGGTCAAGCTACGCCGCCTAGTCCGGCACCGGCTCGACCTCCGGACGGACCGTGGTGAACAGACAAGTCAAAAAGGCCCCCTTGGCGGGCCCCAGAAAGTCTGCAGAAATGCCGTCCGGAGGTGAACCATGGGGGCGTTTCGCCACATCGCTTTTCTGCTCTTGCTCAACACCAGGGGCCTCTGGCGCCTGGCGTTCAAGTTCTTGGCCATCGTCCTGGGCGTCGTCGTCGCTTTCGGGCCGCTGCTGGCGCCGCGGCTGGGCCTGATCGACATGAGCGCCTACACCCACGCAGAGGTCGTCCGTACCGGCTGGATGATCCGGATCGCGGCTGGCGCTCTGGTCTTGGCCCTGTGGGCGCTGCAGTGGCAGTACGACGTCATTGTCCGGCGTCTGGCCCCGCCAGGCCACGGTCTTTTCCTGCGTCAGTAGCGCCTCACCTTAGATGAGACCCAGACCACGCATGCTGACCAGCTCGTCGCCGGCGACGATGATATGGTCGTGAAGCTGGATGCTGAAGACTTCGCATCCGTCCCGGATCTTCCGGGTGGTGTCGATGTCGGCGCGGCTTGGCGAAGGGGACTGCGAGGGGTGTCCATGGGCCATGATAATTCCGTGCGCGCCGAGATCCAGGGCCCTGCGGACCACCTGGCGAGGATAGATCGGCGAAGCGGCAAGGTCCCCATCGCCTTGGCTTTCGTCGCGAATGACCTTCTGGTGTGAATCCAGGTAAAGCACCCGGACAAACTCGATCGGGTGTCTCGACATGGTTAGGCGCAGATACCGATTGAGGGCGGTCGAGCTGCTGATAGCCTCACCCTTGTGGACAGGCTCGCGCAGGATGCGCGTCGCCAGTTCGCGGCCCAGGGAGATGTTCAACGCCGCGCGAGGATTGACCTGGCGCTGCAGGTGCAGTTCGGGCGCGCAGGCTACCCAGGCCAGGGAGCCAAACTCGGCGATCAGCTGATGAGCCGACAGGGCAGGATCCTCGCTGTCGCGCGCGAGGATCAGGGTCAGCAGGTCCTCGTCGGTGAGGGCAGCGGCGCCGTGGGTCAAAGCATGGCGGATGATCGACTCCGTCGAAGCTACTCGATCGTTCGCCGGCGTGATGGGGCTTTCCGACAGTAGGTTTCGGGCAAGGGCGGGCATGGGTCACTCCAGCATCGGCCAGGCCTAACGCCCGGTCCTTCGGCCGGGTCGGCCCTCCCCTTCCCTCACGGCCTCGGAGCCAGACAAGAAAAATGGCGCGCCAGCTAGCTGGCGCGCCATAACGTTTTCGGTCGGTGTTTACCGGGGAAGGCAGTGTTCGGGGGGATCCGCTAGCCACGCCTTCAGCTGGGCCCGCATGTAACCGATCTCGGCGTTGATCACGGTGACGGTCGCATCGCGATCGACCGAAACGCCGTTGTCTTCGTCGAGGAAAGCGCGTGTGACGGCAACATAGTGTTTGCCGCCCACGATCGCGACATCGTTGAACTTTGCGCCCAGCTGGTTTCTGAGCGTCAGCAAGCTGCCATAGGCGGTGCTGCGGTAGCCGGCGGCTTCGATCGCGCGGCGACGTCCGGTGGCCGTCCGCTGGTCCTGGGGCACGTGAGGGCGAAGATGGTGCGGGCCTTCGGCGATCATCCGCGCCGCGGAGCGGGCGTCGAGGACCGCGTTATAGGGCCGGATGGGGGCGCTGGCGGGGATAAGCCCGTAGAAGGCGCTCAGCGCCGCGACGCTCGCCTTCTCTTGTTCCGGGTCCGCCGCGCGCCAGGTTTTCCAAAGCGGACCATCGTAGAGCTCGCCGGCGCATGAACCGCTCGGGTTTTTGGTGGCCGAGCATCCCATGATCAGAAGCCGCCGGGGCCGCGTCACGGGCGTGGGCGCGTAGCGGCCATCGTAGTCGAAACGTTCCTGGCGGAGTTCTTGGCTGAGCTTCGCCATGAACGCGTCGCCCATCAAGGCCCGAGGCGCGCGGTAACGAAGGGGAGGCTCGTTGCGGGGCAACGGGTTCGAGCCGTCGTGATTGAACAGGTCACGCATGGTCAATCCATGCCGCTTGGGCCAGAAGCCGTTTGAGATCGTTGCGCGTCTCGACCCACCAGTCCACCAGGTCGGCGGCGCTGACCGACTTGTCGTTGTCGAACAGGTCTTCCTGGTAGCAGATCGCGGCGCAAGCCGCCTGAGCGAGCCCCGCCAGCGGGTGATCGTCCGGGAGGTCCAGCGTTAGCGCGGCGACGTCGATCGTCGGGGCGTCGCCAAGTTGGGCTACGGCCTGGGTGACCCCGGCCAGGCGTGACTGCCAGGTCAGCGCCGGATCAAGGACGCTGTCGAGGTGGCCGTCGTCGACGGCGTCGCGTTCCAGGATGATAGCCAGGTCCACCGCACGGTTCTCGGCGGCGGCTGAAGTCCCGTGAATCGTTTCAAGGATGGTCGGATTGGACCAGTGGGTGGCGCGGACACGATAGAGCTGCATCGCGGACTCCTATTGGACGGCCGTCACGCAGGCGAGCACGTCGTGCTCGAGCTGGGTGCGTGCTTGGCAGGGATTGATGTCGCGTAGGGCGGCGTGGCTCACGGAGGCCTCGATCGCGGTCTCGACCGCCTCATCCAGTTCAGCCCCGGCGTGCTCTTCGGGTCCAAGGACGGCGCGGGAGAGATGCACGCAGGCCAAGACCGCAAGGCCGGCCGGACCCGTCGAGCCGCGTTCGCGCAAGATCTTGGACGCCAGTGCGCAGACGGTGCGAAAGCTCGTCGATGTCGGAGCTGGGCCGCCCAGGCTCAGAGGTAGCACGACCGCCAGTGCCAGGCGGAAGCGCCGATCGGTCAGGATCGGTCGATCGTCAGGCCCGGCCGTCTTGACGATGGCGTCCAGGCACCGCGAGACGGCCCTGGCGGCGGCGACGAGGCGCTTTTGGGTTGGCAAGGCCGACCAGGTGCGAGCCCGATACGTTCGGTCGTAGAGTCCGGGAAGTAGAGGTTGAGCGGCGGCGGCCACGGGCATGGACGGATCTCCAGGCCGGCGGTGGACCATCCAACCTGTTCCGGCTCGCCAGAGCCGCCCTCCCCCTCCCTGGTGTCACACAGGCGCCGCGTCAGATCCCGCTGAGCCCCTGACGGACCCGACGGCGCCTCGTCCGAATTCGCCTTCGTCAGCCTCCCAGTCATAGACTGGGAGGCCTGCGATATTTGCTGCGTCGGCGTCGAACTTGATCCAGATCGCGCCAGCTCGTCTGGCGAGGGCGACCACGGGCTTAAGGTCCTCTGGCAGCGGCGCCTCCGGCAGGGTCCCGATGTAGATTAGCGGGCCATGTTCCAGGGCGTGGCAGGTGGTGATGACCGTGCCGGCCTCCAGCGCCTGCAGTGTCGGTTGGCGAACATGATCGGTGGCCAACACCAGCATGGGCTCGATCGCGTCGCGGATTTCCGGCCAGCTGACGACCGGCACGTGGGCATCGCCGTGACTGCGTCGGATCAAAGCCTCGCCCAGCGGGATCGCATTGATCGGAACCTGGTCGACGAGTTCCGCCAGGGCGTTCCACTCCGGCGTCAGCCATGCGGGAGCGTCCCCACCGAAAGCATCTAGCAGCGCCCGGGTCGCTTGGATGAGCGCCTTGGTTAGATCGTCCATGTCATGCCTCCAGCCAGATCGCCCGGCAGCGCCGGTCATTGATGGTGAGGAAGGCGGCGCGGGGCGAGGGCTTCTCGGCCGACCACCAAGTCCAGCGGCCGATTACGTCGCTGGCGTTTGGGCTGCGATAGGCGACCACGGCGTATCGGTCGGGTCTACGCCCATGGCGATCCGGCGCTGTGGCTGGTGTCCTGCGCAGATAGACGCGCGGCAGCGCTGCGATCCGGCGGGGGTGGCAGGTCATGACATTCTCCCGAAAGTCGGGCCTGTGGACGGCCCATTGCACGAACGATCGCCCCGGCCGGTGGGCGCGGGGCGATGTTTGTCAGGCTGCGAGGCTCGAATCAGGGACGGTGTCGCGGTCAATTTCTGCCTTGTGCGACAACTGCCGGTAGCCTGACGGCGCTCGACCCTCGGTCAGGCGCTGGCTGACCTGCAGGGAGCCCGGATGCAGAGCGCCGGCCTCCTCGCGAATGGCGTCCATTTCGCGCACCACGTCTTGGGCGGTGCGAATTTGGACTGTCCGCGTAAGGATCGGCGGTCCGCCGATTTCGATGGTCGTGCATCGAAAGCCGCCGGGGGTCGTGCTGAAGGTGCAAGCCCAGGCGGTAAGCGTGATCTTAGCCATGACGGTCTCCGTTGGTTGCGCCCACCAAACGGGACGCGCCCTCCCGGCCCTCCCCTCCCCTACCCGCGGCCCTTGCGGTACGCGGTGACGGCCTCGTCGATGGGGAGCTCATTGAGGATGGCGACGGATGGATGCTTGAGCTTCAGCCGGGCGATCAGCTCGGGGGACGGCTTTGCTTTTGATGCCCACAGCGACGCGGTCTCGCCATCGGCCGGGACGCCGTTTTCGAAGTAAAGCAGCGTTCGCGCCAGCTGGCGCCTCACCGCCTTGGTCAAGATGAAGGTGTCCACGATCTCGCCGCAGAGGCCCTCCAGCGATTGGGGGAGAGGCTCATCCGAGCCGACGTCCGTCATGTCGACCACCGGGTAGGTCTTGGCGATGAGGGCGTCCAGGGCCTGGATGTCGTCCCAGTCCTTGCCCTTGACGCCGTGGAAGATATCGCAGCCGCCGTGCCCGTGGTTTGAGACCTGGCCCCAAAGGACGCCGTCGACGTGAAGGTGGGCGCTGTAGGCGTTCGTTTCCTCGCTCAGGGCGGCGTTGTAGGAGATCTTCGTGAGGGTGATCGTGGGCTTCGCAGCCATGGTCATGCTCCGTGCGCGCGCGGCGCGGTCGAATGAAAATGTCAGGCGGCCAGCGGCAGCGCCGCCATCTGCTCTTGGGCCTCGCGCTGGCCCTTGGCCTCGGCGCTGAGTTCGACCAGAAAATCGAGCGCGCGTTGGGCTTGCCCGGCGGCTTTCAGCAAGGCGCTGGGCTTGTCCTTCAGATGTCGGGCCCAGGAGGCGACGTAGGCCGCGTGATTGGCCATGACGGTCTCGCTGATCGGGACACCGAACCGAAGCGCGGCCAGGACGCTGCCGATTTCGGCCACCAGCTCTTCCTCCGCGCGGGCCTCGATCGAGAGGTGATAGCGCTCCAAGCCGCGATCGATCCGACCAGGCCCGGCTGAGAAATGGAAAAGCTCGTGCGCGAGGGTTCCCACATAGTCCTCGGCCGACGCGAAGGCCTCCGGCGGGGGCATGCGGATGACATCAGCTTCCGGGTAGTAGGCCGGGTCGGAGCCGTCATGCAGGATCCGTGCGGGCACATCGGCCAGCTCCGGCGGCAAGGCGTATTCATCGCTCGGGATCCGGTCCGGAGCGATGTAGAAGTGCTCGGGGAGCCCGTCGATTTGGGCCGCGTGGAAGACTCCGTAAGCGCGAAGATAGGCGCCCCCGCCCCGCGCCCCGCCGTCGGGACCGTCGCCGTCGCCGTTGTCGTTGGCCGTGGCCAGGGTTCGGACCTTGTAGAGGATGGCCGGCGTGCTGCTTTCGCCGCGCCGAACCTGGGCCCCGAGCGCCTGGGCCTGTTTGTAAGTGAACCATGCCCCGCCGGCGTAGCCGCGGGCAAAAGCGGCCATGGCCAGTAGCAGGGCGTTGGCGCCGCTGAAAGGCTGGCCATCGGCGCGCACGGGCATGGCCGGCGAGCCGGTGCTGGTCCAGACCTTTCGCCAGGGGACGTCGCCGGTTTGCATGCGGTCGGCAAAGTCGGCGAGGACGGAATCGAGAGCGGACATGGTGGTTCTCCAGCGGGCCCGGAACCCATTCCCGGTGCGCGCGCCGCACCGGTCCCTCCCCTCCCCTCGCGGCCCAGCCGCTAAGACGTGCGTTGGGCAGGATCGCTGTTCTCGACCAAGAGCGGTCGTTGAACTCGCAGATGTCGGTTAGGCGCGGAGCGAAGACACGACGGCCTGTGCTGCCTCCCAGATCTCCAAGCCGGAAACGATCACCACGCCGGTGATTGGTCTATCGGTCTCGCCGGCGCTATCGTCATCAACATCGATGTCGCCGTGGTCGTCCAAGTCTGAGGGCACGGCTTCGGTCCACACTGGCTGCAGGAGCAGCTCGCCGCTTGGTGTCTCCTCCAGCGCCATACGCATAGCCTGCGGAAACAGCCCAAGCACCTTGGCCAGCGCGACCGCCGGTGTGTCATGAATCCAGCGCGTGGGCTCAATCTGGCCAGGCGCGGGCCGTCCCCTGCGCAGGAAGCGGAGACGGATGGTGCGGGCCAACGGCTGGGATGGACCGGCTTCGGCCAAGTTCAGAGCTCCGGGACAGGCGCGAGGCAGGGCCGCGATAGTGTCCATGACTACGCGGCCTGCGCCAAGGTGAGCATTTGTTGCACCGGGAAGCGCTCCAGGATGGCCTCCAGGACGTCCGTGCGATCGACAGGACAAAACGCGCGCGCCTGGCCATTGATGAGCTCGAAAAAGACGCCAAGCGGGATGAAGGTCGAGCGGCTACGCGCGGCGCCATCGAGCTCCAGGCGCCAACGGTCCATGACCTTGCGCCGGCGCAGCCAGTAACCGTCCAGGAGCTGAACCGCAGCGCCGTCATCCATGACCATGGCATGGACCTCGCGCGCCGTAAGGGCGCCCGGCGTGGTAACCCCCAGTTGATGGCGAAGTTTGACCGCCTCGGCCGCCTCGATCACGCGACCAAGCCAGCGCCGACCGTCCGGGGCGCAGAGACGGCGAACCCGCATCTGGCCGTTGGCGTTCGGGAGCAGCTTCCAAATCGGCAGCATCAGGCCCGTGACCAGGTGCAGATCCTTGACCACCCACGGGTCGGCGGCCATGACCTTCTGGTCCCAAGCCAAGCGCCACTGTTCCTTGTCGATGGTGCGCCAGGCGCTGTCGGCGAAGCTGA
The DNA here is from genome assembly GCA_021527465.2 of Geoglossum glabrum. Lineage (NCBI taxonomy): Eukaryota > Fungi > Ascomycota > Geoglossomycetes > Geoglossales > Geoglossaceae > Geoglossum > Geoglossum glabrum. Next base: position 92,086 of record JAJDFE020000022.1, on the reverse strand, counting down.
GGAGCGATTGGCGACGGTCGTCCTCCGGCTGGATAATCCGGACCGCTTCCAGCAGCTGATCGTTGTCGTCCATCATGGTCAGGCCGGTGACGATGAGGGCGACATTGCCGGACCGTTCGTTGACCGCGAAATCGACGCAGCGCCCCCAATAGGCGAAGTCGTCGACCAGCTTGAGCGCATCGCGGGACGAGATGGTTTCGCGCCGCGTTTTGGCCTTGAAGGCCAGAAGGCGGGTTTCTGCGCCTGTGCGCGCGTCCGTCCGGATGACCTCTTCGGTGACGAGCTCCAGCTCGGCTGGGGTGAGGTCCTCCATGCCCTTGTCCAGGGCGCCGTCCTGGCGCGCTTTTTCAAGGATGGCGCTGTGATAGGTTTCGAACGCCTCGAACAGGCTGTTCTGGTCGGCGATCGACAGGGCGAGCATTCGGTTCAGCCACGTGTGGATCGGAACCTGGTCCTCCGCGTCCTTCAGCTTGCCGTCGTCGTCGTGCAGGCGGAGTGCGGTCTTGCGCTCGAATTCGTCCAGGCTCATCGCCTCGACCTTGCCGGCGGAGAGCGCTGCGAAGAACGCCAGCTGGGCCCGGCGCGCCCACGGCGTCTCGAGATTGTCTTCGGCCTTGTAGAGGCCGTTGCCAGCCGAGCGCCGCTCACCGCGTGTCAGAGCCCCCAGGCTGTCCAATCGGCGTGCTATGGTGGACATGAACCTTTTTTCCCCGTGAATCGAACAGGTTACCGGGCGGAACAGCGGCGCGGAGGCCTGGTTGGTGCGGTTGGTGCGGCCAAGGCCCTGGATCGCGTTGTCAGCGCGCCATCCGCCTTCCACGAGCATCTGAACACGGCGTTCCTGGTTGGCGCAGGCGAGGTCGGCGTGATAGCTCCGCCCCGTGCCGCCGGCTTCCGAAAACACCAGGATCCGCTTTCGCCCAGACTGGAAATTGTCGGTCTCGGATCGGTTGCTGCTGGAGCCACGGCGATCGACGACCTGGCGACCGTCCTTGAGCAGCACCCGCTTGGAGCGACCCGTCACTTCGGCGACGGCGTCGGCGCCAAACGCATGCAACACCGCATCCAGCACACCCGGGACCGCCGGCAGGCAGGCCAGGTCCATCAGTAGCGTCTCGCGCATCGCCAAGGCCTCCTGGCTATGGACGGGCCGACCGTGTTCATCGGTGACCGCAACCAGGACGACGTTGCCTTTGGCGTCCTCGGTGGGGGTGTAGGCCTGGGTTGGAAAAGCGCGCTCGAGATAGCCGAACACCGCGTCCTTGGGCGTTAGATCGACATTGAGGTTGTTCCAGTCGGCAGGGTCCAGCTCTGCCAGGCGTCGATCGAGCGAGGCCTCGTTGGTGGACACCAGCTGCAGGACGCAGCTTTTGCCGTCGGCCAGGTGAGCACGGCAAGCGCTGATGATGGTCGGGGCCTTCAGGCCGGTCAGCAGGGCGTTGAAAAAACGCTGGGACGTCGAGGCGAACGCCGATCGCGCCGCCGACTTGGCGGGACCACTGCCCTCGCCGCTGGCGCCCGAGACCTCCAGAGCGTCCTCCATGTTGCGATGGATGATTTCGAAGGCCGCAGCCCACGAATCCCAGATCACGACGTCGTCCGGCGTGAGTTCGTGGTGCAGGGTTTCGATCTCAACACCCGCCATCGAGATCGAGCGCGCGAGATAGAGGCCCGCGGCTTTCAGATCACGGGCGACCAACTCGTTGAAAGCTGTCCCGCCACGATCCGCCGCCTCCAGGAAATCGTCGCGGGTGGGGAACGGCGCGTCGGGCCCGCCCCAGAGTCCCAGCCGGCAGGCGTAGGCGAGATTCTCCGCCGTGGTGGCGCCGGTGGCGCTGACGAGAAGGACACGCGCGTTGGGCATGAGGTTCTGCAGCGCCAAGCCGGCCCGCCCCTGCAGCGACGCCTTCTTCGGGCCGCGCGCGCCTTCGCCGCCACCGGCGGCGTTTCCCATCGCGTGGGCCTCGTCGAAAATGATCAACCCGTCGAAGTCGGGGCCCAGATAGTCGACGATTTGTTGCAGGCGCGAGGCCTTGCCGCCACGGGCGGCCTGGCGCAGCGTGCCATAGGTGGAGAACAGGCAGAAGTCGCCGGCGATCGCCTGGCCCTGCTTCCACCGGCTCTGGGGCACGATGTCGCCGTCGCTGCCGCCGATCGCCCGCCAATCGCGGCGAGCGTCTTCCAGCAAGGCTTCATTCTTGGAAAACCAGATGGCCTTGCGCCGGCCCTGAGAGAAGTTGTCGGCCAGGATCGTGGCGGCCGAGGTGCCCTTGCCCACGCCGGTGCCGTCGCCCAGCAAGAAGCCGCGACGAAACTGTACAGCGCCGGGCGTACCTTCAGGCACGATCTTGACCTGGTCGGGGACGTCCTTGTCCACCAACCACCATCCAGGCAGCATCTCGGCGTGGGCTTCGCCGGCGTAAACGGCTGCTTCAAACTGAGCCAGCGAGATGTAGCGCTTTTCGAGGGTCTTGGTGGGTAGCACCGGCCGATAGGTCGGCCGGGGCGGGGCGGTGTTGCCCATCGCGGCGGATTCGACCAATGGAGCCGGGTGGTCGGGGAAGGCGTCGCTGGTCAGCCGCGCGACCTGATACTCCTGGAAGATGCCCACGTCTGCGGCTTGTCCGGCCCAGTCCTTGGTGGCGTAGTCCACGACCGCGACATTGGCGAACAACGCCTTGCGACCAACCGGGGCCGCGATCGCGCGCGCCGCGGCGGTCATGACCGCTCCCGAATTGAGGACGCGAAAAGCGCGCGGCTTGGCCGACGGTCGCGCCGCGAGGGCTTGGATCGCTTCGGCCAGGCCCGCCAAATCCTGAGTGGCGACCACCTGTGGCCTGTCGGCAGCCGCGATGCGATCAACCACCATCAACCCAGTGTCCACCGACGTGCCATGCTTGGCGTAGGCGTTGTCGGGGAAGGCGATCATGCCGATGATGCGGCCGCGCTTCTCCAGCCGCGCCAGCAGTGCGGGATCGGCGAAGGCGCGCACCGGCACCACGGCAGACAGACGCCCGCCGTCGGCGAGGGCTGCCAGGGCCGCGTCCAGGTGGTCGGCCAGATGGGAAAATGGCGGATTGGCGACGACGGCGTCGAAGCTTCCGGATCCGCCCAAGATGTTGTGGACCTGGGCGGCGTCGTGGCTGGTGACGGTGCTGGCTGGAAAAAGGCTCTGCAGGACCGCCGCGCGGGTCGGGGCGAGCTCGTTCAGCGTCAGCTCCGCGCCGCAGACCTGGGCGATGGCGGCGATCAGGCCGGTCCCCGCGGAGGGCTCCAGGACTCGGTCGCCGGCGCGGATCTGCGCGGCCAGCACGCACGCCGCGCCAAGCTCCGGTGGGGTGGAAAATTGATCCAGGGCGATCTGCTCGTCCGACCGTCGGGTTTGGGTGAGGGTCAGGCGCGTCAGCGCCGAGGCCAGGGCGAAGATGTCCGCCGGCGCGTCCTCCAGTCGACTGATCTGCGGGGCCAGGCGCAGCAGCTGCAAGACCAGCGCCGCTTCCGTGGCGTCGTAGGCGTCCTTCCAGATCCAGGCGCCTTCGGCGTCGGTGCCGTTGAAGCTCATGGCCATGATGTCGCCCACGGTGCGGCGGTCCAGCGGCCGTGACTTGCTGAGGATGGGGCTTAGGGCCTTGGCGGCGGCCACCAAGTTGGCGGCCTTGTCGTCGCGGGGGCCAGCGCCGAACAGCGAGAGCATCATGGTCATGACGGGATCCTTGGGCCTGGGCGTGGGGGTGATCCCCTCCTGCCCCCAGGCTTCGCCTGTCCCGTCCCTTCCCCTTCCTGCGGGGATGACCGGGCGCGGAAAAGCAAAAGGGCCTCCGCTGTGAGCGGAGGCCCTTCAAGGCGGCGCCAGTCTTGGACTGGCTGCTCAGTGGCTCGGATAGTCGTGAACAGGCACCGCCCCGATCCACTCCGAGCCCGCCAAGGCGCGTGCGGCGGCGTCAAAACGGTCATCGCCGATGACATAGCAGCCGCCCATTCCGGTGTTGCGTGCCGGCTGACCCTCGTCATCGACCGGGACGATGCGGACCGAGCCCGGCGTGGAGCCTTTGACCAGAAGCGCGGCGGGCATGGTGTCTTTGGGTCGAAACGGGCCGTCGATGTTGAGGATGCACAGGTGCTGGCGGCCCGCGCAGAGCGGTGAGCTGCTGGGCGCGTGATGGTGATTGTCGGATTTCAGGATCGTGACCATGAGGGGCAAGCGATGATCTCCAGGTTATGGGGCCCCCTTCGAGCGGGGGCCCCTGGGCGAAAGTGCTAGGATCAGGCGGCGTCGGACACGCTGGCGCCGTCGGCGGTGACACCATCGTTGGCGGCCTGGGGAGCGTCCTCGTTGGCGGCCGTCGTGTCGGCCGCGATGTGGTCGTCGAGGAGGTGGTCGTAGCCGGCCAGCAGGGCTTGGCGCTGCTCTTCCGTCGACTCGGCGATCGAGCGGCGAACGACGTGCTCGGCCAGGTTGGACTTGGCCCTGAGATCGGCAACGGCCGCGTCCAACCTGGGATCAACCGCCAGCACGGTGCCGGCTTCGACCACACCGGGCTCGACGTCGCCGGCGACGGAAGCCGCAGCTTCGAACGCTTCGATCGGTGCGATCACCTCGTCATTGGCCGGTTCGAGAACCGCGCCCGGCTCGCCGCTGGGCATGATGCCCTCGACCGCGTCGTCCAGCGCGTCATCCAGACCGGCGCCGTCTTCGATCCCGTCATCGCCGAGTCCCGTGTTGTCTTGATCTTCCAGTTCGCCCTCGTCGAGGTCCTCGTCGTCGAAGTCGATGGCGCTGACCGGCTCGGCCAGGGTGGCGAGCCAGTTGAGGGACTTGGGCGCATAGCGGTGCTCGGCGGCGCTTTCCTCGACCAGGGCCACCAGCTCGCCCTTCTTCATCTTCTCGGCATTGGGATCCTGCACCTGCATGTCGCCCAGCATGCCCAGCAGCAGCTTCTTGGGGTGGGCCGCCAGCAGGTCGCCGCCGATGGTGTAGTAGTCGCAGATGTCGAACGAGGTCAGTTCGGCGATCTCGGCGGCCTCGGCTCGGCGGGTGCTGCTGCCGCCCACGCTGTGCTCGCGCAGATCCAGGCTGATGGCCACCATTTCGGCCAACAGGAGCATGCGCTCGCCAGACGCGAGCGAGTGGATGAACGGGATCGGGCGCAGACCGCTGGCGGCGTACTTCTTGCCCCATTCGATCAGGCGAAGACGGACCTCTCCGTCCAGACGGGGTTCGACGCCCAGCTTGCTGTCGAACGGCGTCAGTCGGATCCGGCTGGCGCTGTCGTAGTCGTTGGCGCTGTCGTTGATGACGGCGGCCTTGAACATCTGGGCGATGAGCACGACCAGAGCCAGGGTCGGCTTGTCGGCCAGGTCGCGGATCAGGCCCTTGGTGCCCATATCCGTGCGGCGCTCGTGCAGGGCGTTGTTCAGACCCTCGGTGTCGACGACGAGTTTGGGCACGGTGACCTTGTGGCGCGTGGCCGCGTAGGGGCTCGGCTCGGAGACCTTGGCGGCCGCCGGCGCTTCGTCCTGTTCGTCAGGTTCGACGACGGGGACCGGCTGGAGCGACCATTGCGAGCGCACGCCGTAGCTGCGATCGGGAAACAGGCTGACCGCACCGAGCTCGCGCTTGGTGTGGTCGAAGGCGCAGAGCTCGCCCTCGGCGGCCACCAGGTCGGCCACCAGTTCCAGGTTCTCGGCGAAGTCGAAGCCCTCGGCGCCGACGACGGCGCGGCAGACCATGGCGTGATCCAGGGCCTTGGCGCGGGCCTTTTTGAGGTTGGCCGGGATGTAGTAGGTGTCGCGCGGCGTGTCGCGGCCGGCCGAATGTCCATCCGGAACATGGACCTGCCGCGTGGCGGGGATGAAGGCTTCGATGCCGCGGTCGGCAAAGACTTGCGTCAGCAGGCTGACGCGATCGCGCCACGCCGTCTCCAGGATCTCCGGATCGAGCACCCGATCGGCCATCTGGCTGAAGAGGTCCTGCTCGAGGCGACCGCCAGCGGCGATGTAGGCGTCGGTCGTCACCAGGGTGAAGCGGGCGTCGTTGATGTCGACGCGGGCGCCCTGGACGGTGGCGCGTAGGCCCGAGGTGTTGAAGTAGCGCGCCTGGAAGGCGGCCTCGCCCCATTCCTTCTGAACGCTGGCATCGGGCAGGCGCGCCAGCAGCTTGAGGTCGTCCAGCGTGATGCGCCCGTCGCGATAGGCGTCAAGGCAGACCGGATGGACGTCGGCCAGGGCCTTGTACTTCTTCACGTCGGTCTCGTCGTAGCCGAGCGCCTTGGCGATCGCGCCGACGTTCATGCGCTTCTTGGTCAGATTGCCGATCGCGCGGATCTTGTCGGCGGGGTGGGGCTGCAGGTGCTCGGTGTTGAGCAGCACGGTGGCGCGGGCCTGCTGTTCCTTGGTGTCGCAAATGAGCAGATCGATTTCGTGGTCCAGGGTCAACAAGCCCTGTTCGACGAGCCACAGATAGCCCAGCAGACGGCGGCGGCCGTCCAGGGCCATCCAGGGCTGCTCCTTGGCGCGGCCGCTGCGAACGAACAGCGGGATCATCAGGCCGGCGCCGTCGCCGGGCAGGAGCGTGGCCGCCAGGTTCGGAATGCCGTCATCGGCCGGTTCGTTGAAACGCGGGTTCTCCGGCGCGATGCCGATGTTGCGCAGGCTGGCGCGAACGCTGGCCATGTTGTTGATCAGCAGTTCGGCGGCCGGGACGATCGAGGCGATGGCGTTCATGACGAGGATCCAGCGCCTCCGGACGGGTGCATCCCCTCCAGCCAAGGCGTACCTCTCCCTTCCCTCCCCTCCCCCTCCTACGGCCGTGCGGCCAGGTGGGCCGCCAGAAGGCTCCCTGCGTCGACTGACGCGGGCAGTACCCCGGCGAGGTGGGCGACAAGGTTCTCCAGCTCACGGCGACGGCCGCTCGCGCGAAGCCGCAGCGCTGCGTCCATGGCGGCCTCTCGCAGCGGGGCGGTCCACCAATGATCCAGGCCCAGCGGGCCGGGTCTGTGCACGACGGGATCCGACCAGCCCGCTTCCGTCCAGGTCGCCAGCCCGTGAGCTGCGGCGGAGATCCAGGCGGTGCTGGCGGCCGAGGCCGGACCTTGGCGCGCGACCATGTAGGCGGGTCTGACAGCGCCGACTGGACCCTGGCGCACCAGCTCGTATGCGACCTCCTGGGGCGCTGGCCCATGGCGCGTGACAAAGGCGGCCAGGTGGAGCGCGCCGACCGCTTCGAGCACCAGGTGGGTAGCCTCATCGTCATCACCAGCCGGACGCGGCAGGACGGCGCTGGCGGGGGCGACGGGCATGAAGATCACGTCGCGCTTAAGCTCAAAGGTGCTGGGGAGGAAGGATGCCAAGGGTCACCTGTGTTTGGCCCGGCGGGCCGCGATGGGGGTGGTGGAGGACGAACGTCCGGCAAGGATCCAGCCGGCCTGTTCGAAGGCCTCGTGGATTCCTGGCGCGCACGCGCGAACCGCAGTGTGGAAGGCCGCCTCGCTGGTCCGGGATTGCCGACGCCAGAGCCCGAAGGCCACCGCTACTTCATCGGGCCCGTAGAGTGGTCGATACCGACGAGCCGTCATGCCGCCCGATGCACCTGGCTCAGACGCAGGTGGGCGGTATGCCAGCTGTTGAAGTCGTCGTATCGCGCCGGCGGCGCGTGGATGACCGGGCGCTTGCCCATCTCACGACAGCGTTGGGCCAGGATCAGCGCCGAGCGCTCGCCGTCCGCGCCATTGTCGCGCGCGATGTGCAGGATCTCCACCTCGTCGGGGGGGACGAAGCTGCGCATGTTACGGGTGCAGGTCAGGGCCCAGGACGGCAGGCTGAATTTCTGCCGCGCGGACTGCGTCGTCCAGAAACCTTCGGCGACAAGCATTTCGCGATCCACCGGGTCGATCCGGACCGCACTGGAGGGGCCCATCAGGCCTATGGTCTTGCGCGAGAGCTTCAGCAGTTCGGTCCGATGGCCAAGGGCGGTCAGATAGGTGATCTCGATCGCCGAGAGCTGTCCGGCCTGATTGTGGATGGCGATCAGCTGGGCCGGCATCGTCCGTGTCTTGCCCTTGTCGAAGCAGCTGATCGGCGTCTCGGCCAGATGGCGAGCCACGTGGGAGCCGATCGGCGTGCTGATACCCCGATGGATGGCCCAGCGTTCCGACGCGGTGCCCGGTGTGGGAACGGCGAGGTCCCAGAGCTCCTGGGCGCGGGCGGCGCGCTGACGATCGGTGGGCGCCGGCTTGCGCTCGCCGAAGAACCTCGGCTGGCCGCCAGTGCAGGGCCGGCCCTCCAGGTCGATCAGGCCGCGGGCCAGGAGATCGTCGCGGACCTCCTGCCAGGTGACCAGGTGCTTGGTGCTGTAGGTGTTGATGATCACCCGGCCATCGGCGTTCAGGCCGATCGACACCGACCGATCGCTACTGGAATGGCGAGGCGCCGGCACGTTGGCCTGCGTGCCGTCGTAAAACGTTTCGCCGCCGAGCTTCTTGGCGATGTTTCGAAGGTCGTTCATGCGCGGATCTCCGAGGCCAGGTGGGGCGCGGCCTCCAGGGGCTGGGCGCGGCGCAGCAAGGCGGCCAGCGGGCGCTGGGTGATGGCCTCCACCAGCCTCGGCGAAACCAGCACGTCGCCGACGGGGCCGCCCTGAGCGTCGAAACGCTCCAGCAGGAGGTCCTGGGCCCCGGTTTCGCGGGGCATGATCTGCAGCAGACCCCACACCTCGTCCAGGTCGGGCATGTGGTCATAGACGACGCGCCACAAGGACACCGGTTCGGGGCTTGCCGGACCGACATAGAGCAGGTCCAGGCCGCCGGCGCGGTTGTCATTGGCCGCCAAGGGATAGCGCTTCATCGATAGGCTCCTGGAATGGAACGATGTGACCTGGGTCATGGCCTCTCCAATTGGGACGATCATGCAAGGCCGATGCTCCGGCTTGCCGATCCACCCCTAGGAACCCTCCCCCTTCCCGCTTACCGTCCTCGCGCCAGCGAGTAGTTGAGGACGGCCGCAAGGCGCACTCCGGCTTTCTGCAGCTGCTCCGCCGCAACCTGTCGGGCCCTGGCGTCATACGCGGGCGTGATGCGAACGGGCGCTGAGATGTGATCGCAATAGTTGGGCCCGCCGTAGGCGTAGGCGACGTCGCGGGCCAGCACGTAGGACTCGTTGACCCAACCGCCCGTCGGCTCTCCGGCCCAGCGCTGGGCCTTGGCGGGATCGATCTTGGCGGAGAGCGCCTTGGCCAGCTGCACCGGTTGCCTGCCGAGTTCGGAAACCACGGAGGTGTCCCAGTAGCCATGCAGGCTGGTCTTGCGACCGTCGGGGGCCAGGACCTCCTCGCAGTTGCCGCCGCCATCGTCGTGGTTGATGGCGTGGAGAGGCTGATGGAGGTCGCCGACCAAATGAATGACGAAGCGCAGCGCCCGGCCGCGTTCCTGCTCGGACACGGCGGGATCGCCGAGCTCTCGCAAGAACGCGTTGAGCTTAGTGAGGCCGCAGGCGTCTGATCCCGTCGTGCTGGCGCGGCCGTGGATCGTTGAGTCCTGGGGGCACGCCGCCGGATAGTTGATCGCCTGGTAGGCGAAATTGACGTAGTGCCAGCGTTTGCTGGTGCGGCGGGCGGTCTCGGAGGAGTCCCGATAGGCGTCGGCCCACACCGCGCTCTCGACGAAACCCTCGCCGACGAGGCCATCGTTGCTCGCCGCGAGGAGCCGCTGTGCCTCGGCCCGGGCCTGCGGAGTCATCCTGCTCCAGGCGATAGCGGCGATCGTCTTGTGACCCGATCCGCCCCAGGCGAGCGCTTGGCCGGGAATGAGCGCGATCGTGAGCGCCCAGCCCGTGAGAAGGTGGCGCCTCACCGCTGCCGCGCCTGCAGGGCCTCGACCAAGGCCAGGGTCGCGGGGTCGTCAGGCTTCGGGGTGTGCACGATGGCGTCGGTGCGCTTCGCCGGCAGCCCCGGATGGGCCGCCTCGATTAGGCGCATAGCGAACGGGCTGCAGATGCCAATGGCGCAGGACAGGGCGAAAATCGCCTCGCCGGAGAGGTGGAAGTGGTGGGGAGACATGCTGAGACCCGTGGCGCGTTTGCGTGGGTGCGTCGGAGACCGCGTCGCCGGACGAGGCCCTGGCGGCGCGTCAGCATGTCGCCGCCGCAATGGCAAAATGCGCTATTCAGCCGCCACCGGCAAGGGGGCCTTTGTGCCCCGCGTGTGGTGCGGCCGCATCATCGCCTCCAGGAACTGGGTCAAGGTGATCAATTCCGGTTCGCGCATGGCCTTCAGGGCGACCAGCAGCTTGCGTCCGTGAGCACTGGCGGCCAGCGATCGGGTTTCCCAGGGCTCGGGCGGGGGCAAGGCGGGATTGGCGCCATGAACGTCCAAGCCCGCGTAGAAAAACGTGATTGGGGTGTCGTCCAAGAACTTGGCGATCGCGACCAGGAAGCTGGCCGCGATGCGGTTCTGGCCGCGTTCGTATGTTCCATAGCGCTGGGTGCTGATCCCCAGATGGTCGGCGATCGCGTCCTGCTTGATGTCCAGCTGTTTGCGCCGAGCTTTGATGTTCAGGCCGATCAGCTCATCGATGTCGGTCGCCCCGCGTCCCGCCATGGTCGTCTCCCCCGTTAGCGGCTGGTCCTGTGCAATACCCGCGCCGCTTAGGTCAATGGCGCACACCGCCGCGTCGGCGGGGCGCAACGCAAAAAGGCCCCGCCCGGGAAATGGGCGGGGCCTTTCTCCGGCGGTGGATGCTCGAGGGGACACCGGGTGTCTGTTGGAACGGGCAGACCAAGAGACAAGCAAATAATCACCCACCCCACAAGTTTACGCAAGGGGGCCTTGCCCCTATTTGTTAAAGCAATGATGATGCCGGAGAAGGAGCTATTACTCATGCCGACGCAACAGGCTGGCGCCTTTTATCGCTCGCGATGGCCGTTCGCCGCCGGCGTTGGGCTCGTCGCGATTGGGGCGGGCCTGGCGGTGTGGGGGCATGCGCACCAGACCGGTCAGGTGTTGGCCGCTGGTGTCGCGATCGTCGTGGCGGGGATGATCACCGGGTGGCTGGGTCGCCGGGCCTGGCGAAGGTCGAGCCAGCTGTCACCCTCGGAGCGTTCCTTCCTGCGCCGCATCGTGATCCTGGAAGCGGTGCTAGAATTTGGAGCCCTGATCATCGGGACGCTTTTAGGATGATGGCCGTGATCTCGCCGACCTTCTCCCCGCGTGGTTGGGCGCGCTCGCTCTACGCCGGCGGGCCCAGCTATCGACGCATAGCGCTTGGCCTGGCCCCGCTGGCGGCGGGTCTGCTGGCGTTGCTCATCGCGCCGGGCCAAGAGGTCGTGACGGCCGCTCTGTGCTGGATCTTGCGGCTCTATGCGAGCGCTGGCTGCGCCGTCATGCTGGCCGTCGCGTTCCGGCCGGTTTGCGAGCTGCTGGCGGGCTTGCCGCGCGCCCGGCCATGAGGGTCATGTCGGCTAAGCGTCGTCATCCTCGGCCTCTCGCCTGGCCTTCAGCCGCTCCTTGGCGAGCGCGTGTTCTTCAGGGGTGATCTCCCTGTCCGACCTCTTCTCAGCGCCCAGGCTGTAGCCACGGGTATATTCGTCGTAGGCTTCACCGGAGAAGTCGCCGGCGTTGGAAGGATAGCCGTGACGTCCGTCGTTCTCGCCTTGGCCAAAGGCAGCCTGCAGATGTCGGGCGTGGAGCCCACCGTCGATGATGGTCATGGGGCAGTCCCAGTGTTCGCGCGATCGCGCCTTAAGCGCGCAGACTGATCACGATCAGGACGGCCGCGACAATCACCCAGTAGAACTCCCGAGCCAGCCAATGGCCGAACGTCTTCGGCTTGGCCGAGCCAGCGCCCAAGGTCAGGTTGTAGCAGCTGGCGACCAACATCACGGATGCGATGAGGAAGGCGACGAGAAAGCCGGTCCGCAGCACGCCCGGTTCTGAGTTATGCGCTACCGCCTGGGCCAGGCGCGTGGAGAGCAACGGGGCCCAAACGACCAGGATCGCGGCGCCGAAGATCATGGGCAGCGCGATCATCACGTGCTTGCGGAACGACTGGCCGGCGGGGGCGGGGTTTTGCTCAGTCATAATGGTCCTACCGCGCCCACAAAGGCCCCCTGGTTGAGGTTGTCATTGCGTTCACTGATTTGCAACCGCTGCGGTTGAATGCTGGGCTCCCGCCGTGCAAGGTTTGGCCATGCCAAGCGGCGCGATGCGCGGGGCGCGTCCGCCTGGAAACGAGAATCTGAATGAAACCGAGCGCCGCGCTGATCACCACGAACCCGGACTTTCGGATATTCGAGAGCACGGGTCCGGCCTGGCGGCATCTGGCTAAGTTCCTGCGGATAGCCTGCGTGTTTCCGGCGATCGGAATGTCCGTCGCCGCCAGCGTTGCAAACGACAGCACCCTGTCGAGCTTCGTTCGGTTCTCCATCGCTTGGCCAGCTTTCGGCCTATGCGTACTGTGGCTCGCCGCCGGCGTGGCGGGTTGCCTCTACGCCTTCAGCATCGCGGGCCGGATTGGCGACCGGCGCGTTGTCGGACCCGAGGCGATGAAGCTCGCCGTCGCCTACGTGAGGCTTTCTGGAGCCATGCAGCTGTCGGTGCTGGTGATGGCCCTGTTCGGGCTTGGAGAGACGATCGTCGTCGTCATTCGAGCGATCCAGGCTCATCACTGACCATGCTCGGCGGGACCAGGCCCCCCTCGCGTGCGCAGCGCTCGAGGTCGGCTCCGGTCAATCGGTAGCCGACCCAGTCGTCGCCCGCGAAGACCAGGAGCCAGCCCGGGTTACCCGGCCGAACGTCACCACCCGGCATTCCCAATGCGACAAGCAGGGTCGCAGCGGCGGGGTAGGAGTAGGCCTCGCGGTCGAAGACCAGCGGGCCGGCAGGCTGGAGCGCTGCCCAGACCAGACGCCGGATCGCCGAGCGCACCGGAACGACCGATTGCTCGACATGACCCATCAGAGCCCCATCGAGGCCATGGACGGTCCAGGCGGGGCCGTTTTCGTAGACACGTCGCCGGGTCGCCGTGGCGACGGGATGGCCTTCCAGAAAGACCGTGGCGTATTGAGTGTCGGGCGCGATCGTCAGTTGCAGCTGAGCGTAGCTGGCCATGACTATCGCGCTCCCGTCAGCAGCGCCAGGCAGTGCTCGGCCATCTCCACGGCGCGCGCGCCGCGGAAGCTGGCGACGGCGACGTCGCCGTCGCAGATCTCCGCCCACGGCGTCTCGTCGTCGGTAAGGCCTGCATAGAGCCGAGGCGCGGCTTCAGTGCCGGCGGCCAGGTCATCTTGGGCAGTGCGCATTGGAGGTCTCCGGATCTGACCCCGGAATTGGGGCCCGCCAGGGCGCGCCCTCCCCTACCCTTCCGCTAGGCCTCGTCGGGCAACACCAGGGCCTTCAGGTGGCCGACGGCCTCGTCGAGTTGGCCCGGGTCGATCTCGCCACGAAAAGCTGCGGCGCGAAGTTGAATGACGGCCTGCGGGCCGTGCTTGGCGATGATCTCCATGGCGATCACCAAAGTGGCTTTTTCATCGTCGGTCATGCTTGATCTCCTGGGGTCGAATCGCCCCACGAACCTCCGCCCTCCCCTGACCCAAGAGGCGCTCGATGGCCATGGAAGACCGCATCAATCCCGAACGCCACCAGCGGATCAAACTTGGCCTCAAGGAGGCCGGGACGAGCTTGTCAAAGATTGCGCGCGCCCTGGCCGTCACGCCCCAGTCTGTCGTGATCTCGAGCCAGGGCCATCGGATATCCCGTAGGATCGATGAGGCCCTGGCCGCCGCCCTGGGCGAAGAGGTCGAAGTGCTGTTTCCGGAGCGCTACGGACCGGACGTCGAGGCGTGAGGCGTTACCCGATGCGCCTCGCCCGGCCCTCGGCCGAGAGAACCGTCAGCCCGGGCTAGCCGGCAGAACGTCAGCGCGCTTGGTTTCCCAGCGCTGGCGACCACTAGCGCGCCACTCCGGATCGACTTCGGCGACAAGCTCATCAAGGCCGATCAGGTCGCCGACTTCGGTGAGGTCCAGGGCCCGAAGAACGTCATGGATGCCGTTGAGATATTTCTGCAGCTGCAGGCCGGCAAGGTGCTCGGTTTCTCGTCCGTTGCGGACGTCCGCCAGCTTGGCGTCTCGGTAGTCGAGCGCTCTCTGATTGATCCTTCGCGCCAGATCCTGGGCGGTGAACTGGCTCGAGACGTAGTCGCTGAGCCGACGGATCTCGGGAGTGGTCATGGCTGGGCCTCTAGGGAAAATCACGCGGTAGGTGGTTTCTGGCCTATTGCCAGAGCTAGTCAGGAGGCTTTGCGCGCCGCTTTCAAACCCTGCCAGCTGCACCACACCGCTAGGCAAACCTCAAGACAGAGGAAGAGGCCACCAGCGACCAGAACGCTCGGATCACGGACAAGGGTTGCGACGATCCATGTGCTGATGGATGTGCGGGCCATTGAGATCGCCACGTTCATGATGGTGTATCGAACGGGATCGACCGCAGGAACTGGGTCCAGGCTGGGCGTTCCGCTGTGGACGGCCAGGTGGACCATGAACTGGAATACCGCGATCAGGGAGAGCGCGGCGCCGACGACTGCGAACACCGCCGACAAGGCGATGTGGCCCTGACTCCACTGCGCTCCCGCGAGGAAGAACAGGTAGACGGTCGCGGTCCCCAGCGCGGTGTGAAGCAAAAGACTTAGGATCGACTTCATGGGCCTGGGACCGTTGGTCTGCGAAGAGTTGGGACTTGGCCGGCGACCTGCCCGATTTGAGCGGGGGTTTGGCGCCAGCGGGTAAAGGCAGCGCTGCTTCACACTTCCAAATTGCGTGTGAAGCCATGGCTCATTGGGCGACGGCTTTGCGGCGGACTTGAGCTTGTTCCCGGCGGATGGCCCGCAACCGGACCCGCAGAGCGTGCGCCACTGGCAGCCGGAAAGGGACGCCGGCGACCAAGAATTCAAGGCGGATCATGGCCATGCCGGCGAACATGCCTAGACCAGCCCAGAACACCGGCTCAGGGGCGCGGAACTGCCACCAGAGCAGGGCTGCAAGGGCGAACGCGACGAAAAGGGTCAGCTCGACGGCGTTTCGAAATCGTATGGCGCGTTTAGTCATGATCAGTTCCCAGCAAGGCCCCCTTGCTCTGTAGCGCAACTCCCCGCTAGGCTCAATGTGACTGGATAAGACTTGGAGTTGCCAGGCATGGATCGAACCGACGGTGTCTCGTGCGGGAACCGACTGTCTTGATGGCGCGCCCGCCAATTCGTAGCCCTCTGTCGGGTTGGATGCTGGCCATGGCCCTGGGGGGTGTCGTGGTCGTTGTCGTCGGCGGGTTGATCCTCGCCCATCTGAGCACGCCGATCGGCGCCTTCTTGGTGTTGACCGGGTCGATCACCGCCGTGGGCGGCCTGGCGGCGGCAATCGCCATCAAGCTCGCCGAGCGCCTCAGTCGTTAAGGCGGGACTGTCGCCAACCCGGCCGCGCCAGCCCCAGCGCATGCGATCGGTCGTGAAAGTGTGGGCGCGCGACGACCGACGCCGCTTGCCCCTCCCCAGGTCGATGAGCCGATTTCGCGAGCGCGCCACAACCTGAAAGTCAGCATTGGACGAAGCGGCGGTGTCGGGCCTAAGACTGCGGCGGGTTAGCGCGCGAAGGTACGGCCGGGCATGGACACCACGATGTTGGACAGCGTCTTCGAAGACGCTATCACCGCCTATCCGCAGGGCCTGAACAACGACGATCTGTTCGAATTCTTCTGCGCCGATAAACTCCTGACCAATTACGACGTCGACTACGCCGAGATCGCCGACGGCATCATCGACGGAAAGGGAGATGGCGGTGTCGATGCGGCCTATCTGTTCATCGACCGCCGCCTGGTGACCAGCGACTTCAATTACGGCTCGGTGGGCGAGGATCCCGAGGTTGAGCTGATCCTGATCCAGTCGAAGAACACGTCGTCGTTTGCCGAGGCCCCGGTCGACAAGCTCACCAGCCTGTTCAACATCTTCCTCTTCAACAGCCCATCGCCGACGACGCTCGCCGCCTTCAAACCCGAGGTCGCCGCGGTTTTCTCAAGCTTCAAGTCGGCGCTGTCGAAGGTGGGGAAGAAGTTTCCGATCGTAGGGGTCCACGCCTACTACTGCGCGCGAGCCGGCGACCCGGCCCCGAGCATTGTCGCCAAGGCCGACGCGCTGCAGAAGGCCTTAGCGGCCCGTTACGCCAACTCGACCGTCAACCTGGTCGGCGCGACGCGCCTCTACGAGCTGGCCCGCGAGCAAAAGACCTTCACCAAATCGCTTCCGGCCGCCGTGCCGCCGTTGAACGTCCAGAACGCGCTGGTCGGCCTGGTCAAGCTGTCGGACTTCGCGGCGTTCATCACCGACGGGCAAGGCGGCGTCATCAATCGCATCTTCGAGTCGAACGTCCGCGACTACCAGGGCGACATCGAGGTCAACCGCGAGATCGCCGGCTCCTTGCAGCCGGGTGTGACGACCGAGTTCTGGTGGATGAACAACGGCGTGACGATCGTTGCGGACCGGGCCCAGTACGAGCATCCGAACATCACCATCCGAAACCCGTTGATCGTCAACGGCCTGCAGACCTCGTTCGAAATCCATTCTCAGGCGGCTAGCCTGCAGAGCGACAACCGCAATGTGCTGGTCAAGATCATCGCCGAGACCGACCAGGCCGAGCGTGAGAAAATCATTCGCGCGACCAATCGCCAGACCGCGATCCAGTCCAGCTCGTTCCGGGCGACCGACGAGATCCACGTCAAGATCGACGACTACCTGAAGGGGCGCGCCTATTATTACGATCGCCGGAAGAACTCCTACAAGCGCCAGGGCAAGCCGGCCGACAGGATCATCGGCATCGATCGCCTGGCACAGGCCGTGCTGTCGGTGCTTTTGCAACGGCCCGAGGTCGCCAGGGCGCGACCCGGGACCGCGCTGAAGAAGGAAGGCGACTACAAGGCCATCTTCACCGACGACGCCGCCCACCCCATGCAGATGTACTTCGTCGCCACGGTGCTGCTCTTCCAGGTCGAGGGGTATTTCCGCAGCATTCGGAAAACGACGGACCGGCCCCTGGTCAACAACATGAAGTTCCATGTCTTGATGGTTCTGGCCTGGACCCTCAACGGCAACGCCACGCTTCCAGGCCAGCGCATCGCTCAGCTCGATCCGACGCTGGTCAGCGACGCGATGCTGAGCCGGGTTTCGAGGTGGGTTTTTGCCCAGTTCACAGCCGCGGGCGCGACCGACGCCAAGGCGCGCGATCCCAAGTTCACCGCCAGCTTGAAGGCCAGCTGGACGCCGGCGTCGATTACCGACCTTGGGACCCCGGGTTCGCTATTTTCCTAACCGGCGTTCGTCCTGCGGGTCGCTGGCGCGATCGTCCTATCCAGCAGCGACCCGATCGCCCCGCTGAGCTCTCGCCAGGTCGCCGCCCCGTCGTCCAGGGCGGCTGCGCCGCTGACCGTCAGGTGATGAAGTTTCTTGTCGCCCTTGCCGGGGATGCTGCTCACCAGGCCCTGACGGGTGAGCCGCCCGACCATCAGGTAGAGGGTGCTCTGGCGGACCTGCAGCGGCCCCTTCTCCATGGCCTTGTGCATCTCGTAGATGCCGGTGGGGCGGCGCAAGGCGGCCAGGACTGCGAGCACCAGCGTCCCGCGCCTCAGCTCCCGCTCCAGCCACGGTGCGGCAACCTCGTCAGCCTCCGGAGCGGTGTCTGAAGTGTGGGGAGCGACCATGGGACTATGCTGTGCGGCGATCATCGTGGAAACACCAAGGGAAGGTCGGTGGGCAACAGGGTCAGCAGGGTGGCTCTGGTGCTGGACAAGATCTGGACGGGGTCAACCTCGTCGCCATCCAGGGCCAGCAAGGCCCGAAGCGCGTCGAGATCCAGTCTGCCGGCGATGACGAGGATGCGGCGGGCGAGGCGCTCGGCGTTTTCCTCCCAAAAGGTGTCGCGCGCCGCGATCTGATCAGGCTCGAGCATCGAGCGCTCCTGTCTTGGGAAATGAAAGCGGCGCCGACGGATGGGGCCGCCGGCGCCGTTCCTGGCTTGGCCGTCTGAACGCAGGCGTTCAGAGGACGGCGGTCGCAAGGCCCGCGACGATCGTCGAACCGGTGCTGGCCGTCAGGCCGATGCCCAGGGCGCCGCCGATCAGTCGCCAATCAAACTTCGCCACCAGGCCGACCAGGGCGGTGGCGATGCCGGCGACGCCGGCCAGCTTGCCCAGCGACCCGGTGGTCCAACCGGTGATGCGCGTGACGGTAGGGGTGAAGGTGGTGTCGGTGCCGGCGTCGGCGACGCCCATCACCACAAGGCCCGAAATGGCCAGCAACAGGGCGGTCTCGGCGGTTTTGCGCGGCGAGAGGCGAAGGGGCTTGAGGCTTAATGTGGTCACGGGGAGGCTCCGATCGGTCCAGGATTGTGGATGCGACAGGCCTGGACAGAGGAAGGCGCTTCAGACGCCGGACAGGTCCCTCGACCGGCCAACCCCAGCGCCACCCTCACGGCCGTGCTGCTCGCCCGGCCATTAGGTTAAAATCAACTCTGTAAAGCAATGGGGCGGGAATTCTTGCCGCCGGGCGGGAAATCTTTCCCGTTCCAACGACAATTGACCCGTACTCTGTCACGCAGGGGGCCTTGCCGCCTACATCGCCCGGACTATGTTTGGTCCAGACGGGAGACGCACCATGACCCTGACAGGACATGAAGTGGGATACGACCGCAAGGCGCGGAGACGGATCGCCGTCCATCTGGCCTGGTCGGCGTTGATGTCAGTGACGGTGGCAGGGTTTCTGTGGGCGATCAGCTATCTGGGCTGGCGTTATTTCGGCGACCAGGACATCGGCGCGACCAGCGTGTGGCACTGGCTGCCGACGGCGGCCTTCGTGTTCGTTCTCTCGGTCGTTCCGGTGCAAAAGGCCTTCAGTTGGGCGACGGCAGGTCTTGGTGTTCTGGCCCTGGTCGCCGAGGCCATGACGTGGATGGCGTTGCATGCTGTCGGCCGGATTTAGAACCGCGCGATCGGCCGCCATGCGCGAGGGATGTCACCGGCTGGCCGAGACGCCGGCGGCGGCTCGGGTCCGAGGAACGAGGACTGGCAGCCCGGCGCCGTAGGCGCGCGCCCGCTAGCTGCTCGCGTCAGGTCCACCAAACCTCTAACGAGGAAAGCTCAAGCGTGGACGCTGGACTTGCCGTTTGCGCTCTGACATTCAATGAACCGCCGTAAGACCGTGCGCCCATCCAGGCCACATGCCCGAGAGCTACCTCCGCCTATCGCCTGAAAGCGCCATGCCGCGGATCGTCGGCGTCGACGCCGCTCGCGGACTTGCGATCATCATGGTCGTTGTCGGTCACGCGCTGGAAATCCTGTTTCTCAATCGACCCGACCACGGTTTCAATCCTGCCGCCTTCACCACATGGAGGCTGCTTTACGCCGCCCACGTGCCCAGCTTCCTGGTTATCGCAGGGCTGGTGGCGACGCCCAGCGGACCAAGCTCGATACGACGAGAACCCCTTGAGCTACTCTGTCTGGCGATGATCTGGCATCTGATAGGAGCCGTCATCGTTGGGGTTGTCCTCATGGCGCAGGCCCCGAGTCTGGCGACCTTGCAAGGAGTGGTGCTCGTCACGCTGCGGCCGTTCGTGCTCGGTACAGGCTTTTCGGTCCCGGCCCTGTGGTTCTTGGTCGTGCTGGCGGCGACAGAAGCGCTCTGGACGCGCCTCAAGGCGCGGCCGGCGCTGTTGGTCGGCGCGATCGTGGCGCTGAACCTTTTGGCGCTGGCGGCTCCGCGCGAGATCCCAAACCTATGGGGGTTCAAGTCGGTGGGGCCGGCTCTGGCGTTCTACGCCCTGGGCGTTCACCTGCAACGCACGCCGCGGCGTTACCTGGCGTGGGGCGCGCTTCTTTGCCTGGTGGTCTGGATGGCGGTCGCGGCCGCCAATCGCGGCTGCGCCCTGCCGAGCGCTCAGTGGTGCGCGGCGCCCGGCTTCCAAGGCCATTTCGGCGTGTTCATGGCCATGGGGTTCTACGGGTCCTACCCGCTGTTTCTGGTGGCGGCCGCGGCCGGGTCCTTGGCGATCATCGGGCTGGGGCTGATCTTCGCCGCCACGCCGGTGGGGGTGGTGCTGGCTTGGATCGGCCGGCGCAGCCTGGAGCTCTACTTGCTCAACGGGCTGGTGACGGTGGCGGCCAATCCGCTCCTGAAGATCCCGCCGCTGTCAGACAATCACGCGCTTGCGGTGGCGGTTGTCGGGGCCGTCGCCGTCGTTTCGCAGGTGGCGTTGCTGCGTGGATCAGAGCGCTTGATGGCGCGGGTGCGCCGCGTGAGCCGTCATCTCGCCCTTGTGGCGAAGTCCAGGATCGGCGGGGCTTCGGCCCCCTCTTCATGAAAGAGGTCTGCTGTGCGATGATGGCTTCGCCGTAAGTCCGGGTCGATCGCCAAGGGATCGAACCGATGCAAAGTGAGACCGCGGAGCGCAGCGCTCCGGACCGCCGTCGTCGCGGCGATCAACCCGTGTTCAGGATCGGCGGCCGGGAGGTCGCTGGCGATGATCCGCAATTTCAGAAGCATCTTGAGGGCGCCTACCGCTCCAACGGCGCTCGGCCGCGCTGCCTGTGCACAGAGGCCGGGGCGGAAATGTACGTCGCCAAGGTCGGTGGCCGGTTTCTGATCAAGCGCATGCCTGGCCAGGGCGGCGAACACGACCCTCTTTGCGCCACCTATGAGCCGCCGGCCGAACTGAGCGGGCTGGGCCAGGTCCTGGGCACGGCGATCACCGAGGATCCCATCGAGGGCACGACATCGCTTCGGCTGGACTTCGCCCTGACCAAGGTGGGACGCCGGGCCCCGGCGATGAGCGAGTCCGAGGAAACCGACAGCGCCAAGACCAGCGGCACCAAGCTCAGCCTGCGCGGGCTGCTGCACTTCTTGTGGAGCGAGGCGGAATTTAACAAGTGGTCGCCGGGCATGGAGGGCAAGCGCAATTGGGGGGTCATTCGCCGCTATCTGCTCAGCGCCGTGGAGACCAAGCACACCAAGGGCGTGATGCTGTCCGAAGCCCTCTACATTCCCGAGCCGTGGAACGAGCCGCAGAAGAACGACATCGCCGCGCGGCGCCGAGCGCGGTTCATCCGTGTGGCGGCGGCTAACAGCGGGCGGCGCCAGCTGATGCTGCTGATCGGCGAGGTCAAGGAGTTCGGTCCGGCGCGCTACGGGCACCGGATCGTGGTCAAGCACGCGCCCGACTGCGAGTTTGGCGTAGACGACGAACTGGCCAAGGCGATCGGCCGGCGCTTCGAGACCGAGCTGCAGTTTCTGGCGCAGGCCCAGGCCCACGACGAGGAGCACAAGGGACGGCGCGATCCCAATGCCGGGCACCTGGTGATCTGCGGGACCTTCAGTGTCAATCAGACCGGCAGGGCGAGCCTGGAAGAGGTCGTGCTGATGCACACCAACCGCAACTGGATTCCGGTCGACGACGTGTTCGAGCAAGAGCTGGTCGAGCAGCTGATGCCCGCGCACCGGTTCACCAAGGGACTGCGGCTCAATTTGCCTCGCTCCAAACCCTTGGCCTGCGCCGTGACCCCAGACACGCTGCCCAAGCCGACGGCGCTCTACATCGTGCGTCCGGGCGCGGGCGAGGCCTATGTCCGCACCCTGGACGAGATGGTCGAGGCCAGCAGCTTGGAAAGCTGGATCTGGCGCCCGGCCGAAGGCGAGATGCCCAAGCTGCCGGTCCGCAGCCCAGGTTCGCGCGCCTATGGGAGTGGGCGTTTCGCGCGCGGCCCGATGCGAGGCAACGATGGGCCGCCGCCGGCGACCGCCGCGGTGGCGACGCCCCAGGAGAACCAGGCCCCTACCGAGGAGCGCGGCGCGCCGGCCGAAACCGCTGTTGAGCCGGATGCCGGCGATGGAGCGCCCTGGAGCGATCCGGAGAACGCCGAAGGCCAGCTGGCGGCGGCGTCGTGAGACCGTTGGTTCATTGGGCCTTCGTTGTCGACTGGCGGATGGCCGCCATCGTCGCGGGCTTTGCGGCGGCGCATCTGGGGTTCGCCTGGCGGGTCTGGCGCGACGGCGTGCGGAGTGCGGCCGATGCTGGGTGATCTCTTCCAGGTCCTGCAGGTGGCGTTCCTGATGGCGACCCTGACGATCAGCGTCGGGATCTTCCTCTATCGCCGTTTCTCGGAGCTGAAGCTGTCGCGGGAGCGCTGGATGGGTCGGCTGCCGCTTGCCTGGGTGGTCGTGCGTGGCCAGAGCGCGCGGCGCGCGGTGCGCCGGGCGGTCCTGGTCGGTGTGGCGGGCCTGCTGGCGATGTGGGTCACGACGCAAGACCTGGGTCGCTCGCTGCAGCTGTGCGCCGCCTACATCGTCTTTGGCGGACTGACCTTCGTCGCGCTCGAGGTATTGAAGGTCGCCGACCTGGATCAGGCGTCGTTTGACGGGCGGCTCCGCGCCGCACGGGCGGCGCAGGAGGCCCGCAGGGCGGGCGGCGGGCGCTGATGGTCGTGGCGGGCGCTTTTGCGGCCCTGTGGGCGGCCCTGGGCGGCGCTGTCCCATTTCCCGCGCCGCCCCCTCCCCCTCCCCCGCCTGATCTGCGCTCCTGGACGCCCGACGAGGTGCTGGTGATCGATGGCCAGATGCTGGAGATCCGCGCGACTCCGGTACGGCTGTTTGGCGTGCTGTCGCCGGACCGATCGCAGCACTGCCAGGGTAACGGCAGGTTCTGGGCGTGCGGGGCGATGTCGCGCGCGGCCCTGGCGGACCTGGTGCGGGGCCAGAACGTTTACTGCCAGATCGCCGGGGAGCAGAAGGTCGCTCAGGCCAGTCGATACGACCCGCTGGTGGGGCGTTGTTTCGTGGGTCGAACCGACCTGGCCCAGGCCTTGGTCGACCAGGGCCAGGTCCTGGCCGTGTCGCCTTCGCCCTATGCGGGCCTGGCGCTCCAGGCGTGCGTGGCGGCGCGGGGCGTTTGGGGCGGTCGCTTTGAGGCGCCGTGGACGTTCCGACGCCGCCGTGAGGGCGTTGTGGTCGCCCCGCTGATGATCGGCGCGGGAAGCCCTACCCCTTGCGCGAAGGCCGTGCGCCCTAGGCCGTTTTGATGTGCAACGCGGTCCACAAGGTCAGAGTCACGGCCGAGATGACGGCCGGGACGTGAACGGCGAGGGCCAGCTGGGTGCGCGCGATCGGCGACAGCGTGGCGGTGGAGGGGTAACGGCCGCGGGAAATCAGCGCGCTGGTCGGGATGCCAAGGGCGGCGGCCAGCATGACCCAATAACAGGCCGCATCGAGACTTAGCCAGGCGGCGACAGCCACCGTGATCGCCGCTTGGGCTAGCACGCGAGCCGTGCAGGCTATGGCCCAGGCTTGGATGGCCATCGGGTGTACCCCGACCGGCGGGGGCACCGGCGGCGGATCAAGCAAGCCCCAGGCCTGCAGGAGGCGGTCTCGGAGCATGTCAGCTTTCGTTGGCGGTGCGTTTTTGACTGGCGGGGACGGCGTCGCGCGGGCCCCGGGCGATCTTCAAGCCGGGGTGGTGGATCTGGACGCTGGCGATGTGGTGGACGTCGACGCCGTGGGTCTGCTGCTGCAGCGTCTCGGCCAGGAGATGGACCCGGAAGCCGACATTGGAAAGCGACATGGCCAGCCGCGTGTCTCCTGCCGACCGGTAGGCGGCCATGATCTCGATGTGACTGGGATCCAGGGCGTTGAGATGGCGGCGAAAGTCCATGTCGTCGAAGGGGGCGCTGCCGGCAGGCCGAATGAAGACCCCCTCCCCTGCCCGTGGCGCCAGGCGCGCGAAATCGACCCCCCGTTCGCCGTTGCGCAGGTGTATGACCGGCGTGCCCGCCTCGCGCGCCGCTTTGAGGATCGCCGCTTGGGCCCGCACCCGTGAGCGCAGCGCCATCAGATGTCCTGATAGGGCGTCGGCTTGCAGGTCCACGCAGATCAGGCAGGTTCGGGGCGCGGCGGTCATGTCTCGATCCAGGACGTTTCAGCCTAGCCGCGCGCCTCCCCCGAGCAAACGCGCGACCATGACTAAGCTTGAGGGGCAAGATCGGGGCCAGCGGAGGCGGTTGTCCAGGCCCCCTGCCCTATTCGAAGTCTTCGTCGATCGGACCGCGCGCGGCTGTCCAATCGGCCAGCATCCGCTCGATGAGGACCGCCTGGGTGACGCGCTCCCACCGGGCGCGCCGCGCGAAAGCATCGAGCACGTCCAGCTCGCCGCTGATCGAGAGGGTCCCGGGCTGCTGGACGGTTCTCTTGCGTCCGCGTCCGGCGCTGATCCTCTTGCCCGGCGCTGCCGGGGCGGGTGCGGGTTTTTGGCGCGGCGTCGCCTGTCGATCGGTGAACCCCCGATCCATGGCGTCTTGGCGCGTGGCCTCCAGGACCGTCCGGTCCACGGCCTTGGGCTGGGGCTTGGCGAAGGCGCTCAGGTCAAGATCGTCTCCGCCCGGCGCGGAGCCTTCCAGGGCCTCGGCTGCTTCGCCAAAGCCGAACGTGTCGGAGGTCATGCAGCGGCCCTTTCCTGGACGATCTTGGCGGTCACGGCGAGAATTTCCCGCGCGACCGCCTTGGCGTTTTCCTTCGCGGCGGCGTAGCCGCTGGCGGCCACATCATGGCTGGCCGGGTCAATCTCATGGAGGAGGACGCCGTGCTTGAACAAGGCCCTGAAGGCGGCGCGATCGCCCAGGGCCGTCTCCATCAGCTGCAGCTTGTTGTCCGTGAGGCTCTTGCGGATCTGGGTCTCGTCCTTGGACACGACGGCGCCGATCGCCACCCGGGTCAGCAGGATGCGATAGGGAATCGTGCGGCGGGCGATCTTGGCGGTATTGCCGACCTCCTTGAGGGTGCGAGCCACCTGGTGAGCGTCCAGTGAAGTGGCTGCTGACGGAATGATCACCAGATCGGCCGCCGACATGGCGCTGATCATCCAGGTGTTGGGCGAGCCCTCCGGATCGGTGATGACGAACTGCGCCCAGCTGCTGGCCGCTTCAATCCACTCGCTGAGGCAGTCGTTGTCGTTGCCGGTCGAGACGATCACCAGCTGATGATCGCCCGCCGCTGTGACGATGGCTTGAACGCCCGCCTC
Source organism: Geoglossum glabrum (assembly GCA_021527465.2). Lineage (NCBI taxonomy): Eukaryota > Fungi > Ascomycota > Geoglossomycetes > Geoglossales > Geoglossaceae > Geoglossum > Geoglossum glabrum. The sequence goes on along the minus strand of JAJDFE020000022.1, from coordinate 67,005 downwards.
GGCGCTGTCGATCTGAGCGTCCTTGCCCTCGATGACAGGCGAATCGCGCTGACCAGCCCATTTGGCGTGCGGCGCGTTCGGGTCGCCCTCGATGATGACGACCTTGCCGCCGGCGCGGACGAGCTCGCTGGCGATCACGGTCGCGGCGGTCGTCTTGCCGGAACCGCCCTTGGTGTTGACGATCGCTAAAGTGGGCATTGCACGTTTTCCCTGCACAGCGGGCAATACCGGTGCCGCCCGCTAAACGTGTTCCACCTGTACCACCCGCAACACCCGCTTTCAACGTACAACATGCACTGCATGTGAAACCCGCGCGGCGTGTTTGGCACGTCGGTCACGCAGAACACGCTTGCCACGCTATACGCGCACCGCCCGCGCAACACGCACAACAGGCTGTACCCGCGCCGCACGCGATACCCGCGACACCCGTATAGCACGCGCCGCCGGTCCAACCCGCGCAACACGTCAAACCCGCAATCCACGCATTGCATTTTCCACATGCATTAAATGCGAGATATACACGCGGTCCTGGCATGTTGGGCCTGGGACTTCCAAACACCGCTCAGGCGCAATCGTTGGCCAAGAGGGCAGGGGAGGGGACTGGGCCGCCACTAGTGTAGGCTCGTTCCCTTGGCCCGGCGATAGACACCAAACCAGGTCTTGGTCAGATCCAGTACGAAATCGTCCGTCGTTGACCCGTGGCGGGCCATCCTCGCTCTGGAGACCAGGGCCACCAGGTAGCCGCTTCGGTTCTCGATGTCAGCCTTGTAGGCGCTTATCAGAACCGCGACGCGATAGGCTTGATCGCCTAGAACCATCTTGAAGTCGCCGACCAGGCGCTTTTCCAAGCCGATACGGCGCTCGGCCTGACGCACATAGCTATCGATGAGGCCGCGAGGGTCCGCCATGGCCCTGGGCGCCACGAAACCGATCTGGTGAACCGCCAGAACCGCGGGCAAGGTCTTCAGCAGCTGGTCAACGCCAGGGGCGCGAACGGGGGCTGTCGGTTCCTGATCAGGGGCCAGGGGCGCTCCATCGGCCCCGTCCGCCTCCAACAGCGCGTCCAGGCCGTCCACGACGCTCGCGCCACCCCCATGCCCGTAGGCAGGAACAGATTCTGAAGGTTCTATTCCCTGGTAAGCTGTTCTTAGGCCATCAATTTCGTCGGGGCACCCCATCATATTACCATCCCCAAAGCCGGCCTGCTCGCGTTCGAGAAGCAGATCCTCCAGGGCCATGCGCTCCTGGTCCAGGTCGTAAAAGGCGTCGGCCATGGGACCGGCCGAGGACCACTTGCGGGCCCGATCGGCGAAGCGGATGGCGTCCTGGACGCGATCGAGGTCTCGAGCCAAGGCCGCGCAGGCGCCCAAGGCGGAAAAACGGTTGCGCAACTGGGTCAGGAGGCGGCGAAACTCCAGCCGCTGGTCGTTCTCCATCTGGCAAGTTTGCGACAGCTCCAGCAGCTCGTCGTAGCGCGCGCAGAACGGCCTCAGATCGATTCCGAACGCGTCGACGGTCTCGCCGCCGGCGCGAACGCTGAAACGCTTGCGGGTGGTGCTGTCCTTGAACGCGATCCAACCGGCCTTGGCCAGGCCGGCGAGGGCGCGCCGGACGCTGTTGGGGCCGATATCCAGCTCGTCGCCGAGGGTCTGGTTGCTCGCCGTATGGATCAACCCGATCGTTTCTCCATATTCGCCAGTCAGTTGGCTCCGGGTCTTAAAGTGTTTGGCGTCGCACATGCGCAGAACCGTCAGCAGCATCTGCCGGCTGGAGCGCGGGATCCCCATGGCCTCGCAGCGCGTGCGACGGACCATGTTGACCAGGTCGTGCTTGCTCACGCCGTCGGGCAGGCCCGCGAAGGTCTGTCCGAGGCGCTCGGCGCGCAGGCGCACGCCATCGACCGGCCGCAAACCGCGGCCGCTGGGTAGTTCGGCAATCTGGGTCAAAACCCGTGTTCCCCTGTTAGGGGAGGCGTCCTTCAGGCAAAGCTCCGCCGTCGCCTCGGGAGGCGTTTTTTAGTTGACGAAGCGAGGGGAAAACGCGAGGATCGCAGGGAAATTGATGATTGCGAGCCAGCCGACGCCAATCGGTGCGCTTTCCTAAGATACCCCGTCGTGGCTAACGCCCCGGCGGGGTTTCATTTTGTCTGCTCTGTGCCTCCTTGGTGAAGCCTAAGATCCGAGTGGGTCGTTTGGGCCCGAGTCGGGTCAAGCGATTCCCTCAGCCTGTGTGACGTTGCGAAGGAGAGGGCGCCAAGGCCCCCTTTGTCAACACGCGCTAAGTATTGCCTGTGAATTACGTGGGTCCAGCGCGGTTACTAAAAGGTTAATCCGAGAATACATCTCGACAAGTGAAGCAGTTTGATTCCGGTCGCCAAACACGCACGGCGCCATACGCCGCTAACCACGTGAATCGACACGTAGAATCGGTGGGAAGTTAAACTGCCGAGAGAGTCGCCAAGCGGCCGCTAAGCGGCCAGTTCGGGCACGTCGCGCAGGCTGTTGACCAACAGATTTAACGCCACGTCGCCGATCGAGCCGGCCCCTTGCAGGGACACTTCGCGCAGCCGCTCGACGACCTCAGGCCTGAGGGAGAAGAACGAGCGATCGCCCCGACGCTCCTGCCGCCGCCACAAGACCCTGGCCGGCTGAGCGGGCAGGGTGGCCAACTCCAGCTGCAGGCGCCTCTGGACGACAGCGGTCAGGCTGGTCGAGCCGGTGGCCTCGCGCTCCTGGTTCAACGCGGCAAGCACCGCGCTGGGAAGACGCAACGACACGTTGGCGAAACGGCGGCTCATGTCGCGAACTATGCGTCCCGGCCGACGGGGTGGCAAGCCGACCACGACCCCGGGCGGGGGGGCGAGGGCAGGGGATGAAGTGTCAATGAAAACCAAGAAGCACCTCCAGACATGGGCGAGGGCGCCCACCTTCGAAAAACAGGCGCCGGTTGGCGGCCGCCGCCTGCGGGAACAATCGCGCCGCCGGGAACCCCGGATCGGAATAGGCGACGCGAATGAGACGAGATGCGCCGGCCGATCCCAGGACGTGGGCCGCATAGAGCTCGCCGCGCGAGGGCTCTCTGCCGATCCAGCGACGCAGGTCCGAGCGATTGGAGGCCGTGCTTTCCGCCGCTAGTCGCGCGCTCAGCAGCGGATCAAAACGCAGCGCCAGGATCCGTTGACGATCGCGGGGATCGGCGACGAAGGGCCGCCCGTTGCTGTCGTAGCGGATGAGGGCGGCCTCGCGGGCCAGGCCGTGACGGGCGCCGTACTGATGAACCGCGTCCAGCCAGCTGCCGGCGATGAACTGGAAAAGGCCCCGCGCGCTGGAGGTCGCGGCGGCGGCATAGGCGTTGAAGCCGCTTTCGCGTCCGGCCGTCTGGCGAAGATAGCCAAGGTCGACGCCGACGCTCCATGCCGCATCGGCCAGCACGGCCTCGACATAGGCCGGGACCGATCCGATGGGTCGCCTGGAAGAACCGCCCGGCTTGCGCCGCGCGCTCTGCCGCAGAGGGTGGGATAGGGTTCGCCGGGCTTCGGGCGCGGCGAAGATGGCGTTGATCAATCGTCCCGACTGAACCAGGTCCTTGCGGTCGGCCGAGCGTGAGGCCAGCAGCGGTCCGCTGATGTCGGGGCGAAGCATGGCGGCCTGGTAGACGGCGCGCTCGGTCCGCACGATCGGATCGTCGTCCAACAGGCGCAGCGCGCGGTCGACGTCTAGCGGCGTTGTGGATCTGTCCGAGGCCAGTGCCGCCGCGGCGGCCGCCGGAAGTCCGGCCGAGAGCGAGGCCAGGCGCAGACGATAGGTCAGCTGATCAAATTGAGGCGCGGCGACGGCGACCGTCAGTCCCAGAACCCATGCGCCGGACCAGGCGGCGCGGGCAGGGGGGATAGGGTGGGCGAGAACGGTCGCCCTCGCCAAGCGCCCCAAGGCGGTCAGTCCATTCAAACCCGTCACAAGCCGGCCGCGCCACGCGGAATCCATTCGCCTTGCGCTTTGGCGCGAGGCGGGGAGGGCCAGATCCGTCACGGCGCTTCAGACTACGGGGGAGATGCGCGGATCCTCAAGATCGCGGCGCATGGACGACACGCCCAGGGGGACGGTCACCTGTTGTTCGGGAGCATCACCAAATCCGACCCGGACGACGGCGAAGAGGTCGGATTCCAACAGCCGAACCATGGCCGTGTAGCTTTCCGAGTTCATGGCCGCGTAGAGCACCAGGCCCGGATTGTCGCCCATGGCGGCGCAGACCTGCAGGAAGACCGATAGCTTCCGGGGACCTACGAGCTTGTTCTTGGTGCCGTTGAGGACGTCCTCGTGCCGGCGATAGTTGCGCAGCGTCGTGGCGTCGATGCGGGCGATCTCGATGATCTGATTACAGACTTTGCGGTCCGCGCAGCGCCGGTCGATGTGATAAGACAAGCGGGCAATGATCAGCTCGGTGTCTAAGCCCCGATCAGGATCAATCGCCCTCGCCCACGGCATACTCGCAATCCCCCACGCGGCAATCTGATTACAGAGTTGCCACAAACAGGTATGCGCGACAAGGGGGCCTTTTTATGAATATAGCGACGAGCGAACTCTTAACGCCGAGCCCGTAGACTCATGGTCAGGAGGCGACCGCCCCCTGGGCGTCGGCGCGGGAGCGGAAGTCGGCTTCGTCGCTGGCGTTGGCGGCGGCGAAAATCAGATCCATCGGCTTCTTGCCGATCGCCTCGAGGATCTGAACCACCTCCACCAGGCCGCCGCCCTCGATCTCACGGGCCACGGCAGGGCCGCCGCGTGCGAGATCAGTCAGGCGTTGGCGCGTGATGTTGGTCTTGGCCTGGACGCGATCGAGCACGTCCGGAGCGCTCAGTGCATCCTTCAGGTACTCGGCCGTGAACAGGTAGGTGCGAAGCCGCGCCTGGGCCTGCAGCTCCTTGGCGTAGAGGTACAGCGCCACGATCACGAGGTTGCGCTTGAAGATCGCCTCGTACTCGGTGCCTTCGGCGAACTGCACGCTGAGCTCGGCGAGCCGTTCGCTCACCGGCAAGGACACGCTGATCGCGCCGCGCTTTTTGGAAAAATCAAACTGCTTGGCGATCCGGCGATAATCTTCGGGAAGGTGGGTCGCCAGAAACTCGACGGCTTCGGGAAGCAGGCGCGCCGGCGTGATCGCCGTATGGGCCCCGGTCGGATCGGCCATCAGGGTCTGGGCGGCCTTGATGCCGCGCTGGACCTCGGCGCGCCACTCCTCGTCATCGAGCGAGGCCACTTCGGTCGCCTTGCTCTTGTCGCGACGCTCGGCCCCGGACGGGCCGCGGTAGCCGCGCGCGCTGGGCGCTTTGGTCTTGCTGCGGGTGGTTTTCGGCTCGGCCATGTCAGCCCCTGGTTCCCGTAAGTCTCGTGGACAAGACGATCTTCGTGCTCAGAGACCCGTAGGGTCGTGCTGTCCGCACCCTTGATCGCCGTCCATCAAGCATCTGTCTAGTGTTTTTAAGCCCGTAACTTGGGCGATAGAGTCGCATAGGACCGTCGCAACTGGCTCCGGGAAGTCTAGGTTCTCCCAAAGGGAGGGCCTTGTTGCGATGTGCCGGCGATGTCGTCATGGACTGCAAACGCGATCAGCGGGTTAAAGGGCTCAGGTCGTGAGCTGGGGGCGGGCCGGTATTTTCCCCGCAAAACGGGAAATAAGACCCGCCCGGCGGACCGTTCACCCGGCAAACGGACAAAGCGCAGCGCCCACGGGCTTTAAACCCGTTCGGGGTACTTCTTACCCGACAAGGCCCCCTTGCTGCGATGAGGTTAAGGCTTCGTTATTGGCGGGCACACCGGTGACGGTGGCTTTCCAACAGGACGAGGTCTTTCCCATGAAAATCAGCATGAAGGCGCTCAAGGGCGCCGAACTCGCCGTCGCCGCCGGCGTCGCCGTCGCCGTCGCCGGCGTCGCCGCCGCCAACGCCGGCACCGACTCCACCTTCAGCACCACCGTGACCCAGCTGACCGGCTGGGCCAGCGGCTCGCTGGGCAAGCTGGCCGGCGTCGCCGGCATCGGCACCGCCCTGGTCGGCCTGGTCGCCAAGTTCGACTGGCGCCTGATCGGCGGCGCCCTGGGCATCGGCCTGACGGCCGCCACCGGTCCGGCCATCGTGTCGGGTCTGGCCACGGCGCTGTTCTAGCAGCGTCACCGAATAGGTCGCCGGGGAGGTTTCAGCGCTTACCCCTGCGGCCTGTGAAGGTGGTCGGCCGGTCCTCGCCCGGCTTACGGCAACCATGTCCGGACCAACGTCCGGCCGGCCACTTTCAAACATGCAATTCAGCAGCTGCCTAACGACCACGGGGAAAGCGGTCGGGAGCGCGGCGCGGAGATGCGAAGCGGGTCATGTCGAAAGACACCTACATTCCACAGTACCTGGACGAGCCCGAGCGGTTCCTGGTGTTTACGCCGGACGAACTGATCGCGGTCGTGGTGCCTCTGGCCATCGGGACCATCATAGCGAATTTCGCCTATGGTCTGATCGCCGGCCTGGCCCTGTTCGTGGGTCTGCGGAAACTCAAGCAGGGCGGCGGCCTTCATCGGCTGCTGTGGATCGTCTACTGGCACCTGCCAGCCGACGTCACCCGGCTTAAGGCGACCCCCCCTTCGCATCTCCGGGAGATGGCGGGGTGAGGGATGCACGCAAGCAAAGCAATTGAGAACGGCAAGCGGCTCAACGTCAAACTGACGGCGATGGCTGGCGCGCTGATGCTGAGCATCTCGGGCAACCTGGTGATGGGTCTGCTGGCGCTCAACTCGCGGGAGGTCGTTCTCGTCCCGACGCTCCCCGACGAGCTGAGCCTGAAGACCGGCGGTCTGGTCGGCGCGGACTATCTCGAGCGCGTGGCCCGCGACGCCACCTTCCTCTTCCTGAATCGCACGCCGGAGACGGACCGCTACTTCGAGCGGTCGATGGAAGCGATCTGCGACGCGACCACCTATCAGCAGATCAAGTCGGCCATGGTCGACGACCGCAAGCAGCGGCAGGACACGCGCACCTCCCAGGCCTGGTTCCCGAACGACTTCTATGTCGATTCCGCCAAGCTCCTGGTCGAGGTGCGCGGGATCCTTGAGACCTCCAAGGGGTCGGAAATCGTGCAGTCGGCCCCGAAGATCTACCAGCTGCGCTTCGTGCGCCGCGGATCGAGCGTGCGGCTGACCTCCATCATCGAGATCAAGCCCGAGGCCTCCGAGGGCGAGAAGGTCAAACCCACAAACGAGGTTCAGCCATGAGGGCGAAACTTTTGGCGGCCGCCGGCGGCGCTGTGCTGTCCGCCATCCTGGCCACCGGCGCGTTGGGCGCGCCGATCCTGGCTAAGGACGGCCGTTTCGAGGCCGACGTCTCGGCCCGTCAGATGTCGCGCATCGCCATCCAGGGCGAAAAGGTCGTGTCGGTCCGCAACATCAACGACCCGACCGGGCCGCAAGTGATGATCGAGACCGACGAGGCGACGGGCGAGGTGTTCGTGGGCTTCGACGGGGATACGAGCGGTCGTGCGTTCTCGGTGTTCTTGACGACGGAGTCGGGCAAGACCGTACAGGCCGTGCTCCACCCCATGGAGGCCGAGGGGCAAAGCATTCTGGTGCGGCTGGACGGCGCGAGCGCCGCGGGCCCCGCCTCCTTGGGTCCGGGGCCAGGTCCGCAGCGACCCGATCGCCGCTCGACCTATCCGGAAACCCTGGTGGCGTTCACGCGCCTGATGTTCACCGGTGACATGCCCGACGGCGTGGTCCGCAAGCAGATCACCGCCCCGGGGCAGAAGGCCGGCCCCTTCGTGGTCCGTCAGGTCTGGTCCTACGACGTACCGGGGCTGCACGGACGGGTGATCTACCTGACCAACGCCTCGGCCACCGTCCAGACCGTCAACGTCCAGGCTTTCTTGGTCGAGGGCGTCCTGGCCGCGTCGAGCTCGCATGAAGTGCTGCGAGCGGGTGAGCAGTGTCGCATCTTCATCGTGGAGGAGGGCCAATGAGCGACCTTCCGCCCGCCGAGAGCGCCGACGACCTCTATAATCCGAACGCCAAGGCCAAGAACAAGCAGAGCACGATCTTCTACATCCTGGCGGCGATCCTGTCGGTCGTCGCGGTGGCCTACCTGTGGTCGCAGTTTGGCAATTCGCCTGACAAGAAGGTGGCCGACACGCGCTCGCGTGTCATCGCCACGGCCGACCTGGCCAAGGGTCAGGATGGGGCGCCTGAGGTCGTCAACGGCGACCTGCAGCGCCAACTGGAAGCGCTTCAGCGGCAGAATGACGAGATCGCCGCCGCCAGCGTCACCGCTCAAAGCCAGGTCCAGGCCGCTCAGGCGCAGCAGGCGGCCGATCGGCTGGACGCGCAGAACACTATCGACGCCCTACAACGTCGCCTCGAAGAACAGAATCGCAGCCCCCAAACCTCCCGACCCGCGGGCGATGGGTACGTTGCGCTAGGCGCAGCGCCAGGGGCTTCCCCGTCCTTGGGCGCTGCACCGGGGGCCCCGTCCGCATCGGCACCGACCCTGGGGGGCTTCGGTGCGGGCGGGGACCGACCTGCGCCTGAACGGCCGCGCCGATCGATGTCGGTCGTGCGCGTCAGCGCTCCGGCTGCCCGGGACACGCAGGCTGGGCCCCGCAGCGACGGGCCGCAGGGCGGCGGGAGCGACTTCGCCAACAAGCCAGGCGGCGGTCCCGCCCCGGCAAAGGGCGGCGCGTCGGCCGGGTTCTTCACCGGCAAGCTGGAGACCTACGACACCGCGCGCTACGTGCCGCCAAACGCCTATGCGACCGCCAAGGTGCTCGTTGGCGTCGACAGCGCCGCCGGCGTCGCCGCCTCGGCCGATCCCAAGCCGGTGATGTTCCGCCTGACCGGAGCCGCCATCTCGGTGGGATCGGACGGCCGCTACCAGTCGACCGACCTGAAAGGCTGCCTGGTCAACGGGGCGGCCTATGGCGAGCTCAGCAGCGAGAAGGTCTACATCAAGCTGCAGCGCATCACCTGCCCGATGGGCGCCAACAAGTTCAGCGTCGCGACCGTCGAAGGCTACGTTTCCCAACGCGGCAAGGCCGGGGTGCGAGGACGGGTCGTCGAGCGGGCAGGGGGTCTGACCATGCGCGCGGCCGTGGCCGGCACGCTGCAGGGCCTGGGCACTTCACTTAGCCAGAACATGGGGCGCTCGGTGGGCGGCCTCAACGCCAGCAGCGGCGCGGGCGGCTTGCTCGCCACGGAGAAGCTGTCTGGAAGCGAGATCGCCCAAGGCGCCGCGGCGGGCGGGGTCAGCAACGCCGCCTCGATGCTGGCCGAGTACTACATCAAGCGCGCCGAGCAGTATCAGCCGGTCATCGAGATGCCCACGGGCACCAACGTCGAGATCGTCTTCCTGTCGGGCTTCCAGGTGAGGGCCGACTGAGATGCTCGCCATCCTCGTCGCGATCGCGCTTCAAGCGCCCCAACCCCAGCCGCCGGCGGCAACGCCCAACGCCCCGTCCGCAGCCTCGGCCGCGGCGTCAGCGGCCAAGCCCAGCTGCGAATGCTGCGCACCGCTGTCGTTCCACAGATCCCGCGCTTCTCGCGCAACCCGTCCGGCTAAGGCCGGCAGCAAGGAGTGAAGTTCATGAATGACCAAACCGAGTCAAACGCGCCCAGCAAACGCGCGCCGCTGGTCGACATTCGATCCAAGAAGATTCTTCTGCTGACCGCCACGATTCTCACGGCGGCTTCCGCGCTGACGTTTGGCGGCATGGCGATGTCTTCCGCCGCGGCCTCCACTGGCGCCGACAGCAAGCTGGCCAAGGCGGTGCAGGCCCAGTTCCCCAACACCAAGATCACTTCGGTCAACTGCAAGACCGGTCTGAAGGACCTGTGTGAAGTGGTCGCCGGCCGCAACGTCTTCTACGCCAGCAAGGACGCGCACTACGTGATCATTGGCCAGGTCCTGGATCTCCAGGACAAGGTGGACATCACCGACCGGCGCCTGCGCGAACTGGCGGCTATGGGAACGGCCGAGGACCGCATCACCGGTGCGTTGGCTCCGACGGCCGGTCCCCAAGCCGCCCCCACGGTGCCCCAGATCGCCGCGGCGGCCGCCCCGACGGCCGCCGCCGGCGGCCAGGTCATCAAGGTCGATCTGCCCGCCGCCAACGCTGTCGTCCACAACAAGGGCGCGCCCACCAAGCTGACCGTCTTCGCCGACTACAACTGCGGCTACTGCCACAAGCTGTTCGAGGGCCTGAAGGCGCGGACCGACATCGAGATCACCGAGTATCCGATCGCCATCCTCGGTGACGAAAGCGCGGTCAAGGCCAAGCGCGTGTTGTGCGCCAAGGATCCGGCTCAGGCCGCCAACGCGCTCTACTTCGGCGGCTCCCTGGTGACCGAGGGCGAATGCGCCTCGGGCGCGGCGCGCCTGCAGCAGAACCTGGAATTCGCGCGGGCCCACGGCATCACCGGCACGCCGATGCTGATCCGCAGCGACGGGGCGACCAATTCCGGCTGGCTGCCGACCGACGAGCTGGACCGCTGGCTGCGCGCCGCGCCGGCCAAGGTCTAGTCGTGTCCAGGGAGCCCGACATGATCCGCAAGATCCTTCCCTTCGCCGTCCTGGCGGGCTCTCTGGCCCTGGTCGGGTGCGGCACCAACACCAAGGGATCCTGGGCCTGCCAGGCGGCCGAGGGGTCCAGCTGCGCCAGCATTGCCCAGATCGACAGCCTTGAAGGGCCGCCGGCCGAAGGCAAGCACCGGCGCAAGCCCGCGCCGATCGTCGACGGCGCCGGGGCGGTCCGCTGGTGGACGCAGGAAGACGCGCGCGCCGGCGAGTTGGCCAATGGCCCCCGACGCGAAACCGACCAGGTCATCAAGATCACGATCGCGCCCTGGATCGACGCGATCGGCGATTACCACGACCTGTCGGACGTCTTCGGCGTGATGCGTAAGGGGGGGTGGTGGACCTCGCCGCCGATCTCGCCGCTCGCGCCGGCCGTGGTCAGCCGTCCGCTTCCGCCCCCGCCTCCACCGCCGCCGCCGCCCGAGTCGTCGGCGCTAGAGACTTCGCCGGTCGCCAATGGGGCCGCGACGTCGGCCGACGTCGGCAAGAAGGGTTAGGGCGCGACCATGGCCAAGCCGATGTTTGGATCCTTGGGCACCACGGTCGGCGCGCGCCTCGCCGACTTGGGCCGCAAGCTGTGGGATGAAGCTCCCGCCGACGACCGGCCCGCCCTGAGTATGGGAGGCACGGAGTTTTCCGCGTGGCTGCCATGGCGCCACTACGAGCCCAAGTACGGGCTCTACATCCAAAGCCGCCGCGAGCCGGGAAAGCCCGACACCGAAAAGAAGAGCGGGTTGGGCTTCGTGCTCGAGGTCCTGCCCCTGTTGGGCGGCTCTGACTCGATGCAGCGCATCCTGACCGAAATGTTCAACGAGGGGCTGCCCGACGGCGCCAAGTGCCAGATCATCCAGTGGGCCTCGCCCAAGGTCGGGCCGCTGCTGGACGCCTGGACTGCCGAGCGCGCGAAGCGGGGCGGGGTCTATGCGGAGTTGGCGCGCCACCGGCGCGAGATGTTCCGCCGTGGCGCTTGGACGAGCCTGTCGTCCAAGGCCGACTTCATCGTGCGCGACTTCCGGATTTTCGTTTCGGTTGAGGTCAACGGCGCGACCGACGAGAACGCTATGCGCAAGCTGGCGACCGTTCGCGACCGTTTCGTGGCCTCGTTCGCCACGCTGGGCACCCACGCGCACGATGTCGAGCCGTCCCAGCTCATCGCCATCGCCCAGGACCTACTCAACCCCTCGACCTCGATCGTGGCGACGGCCCCGAACTATGACCCCGAGGTCGAGATCAATCGCCAGTGCATCAACTGGGACACCCGCATCAACGTGTTTCCCGACCGGCTGGTCTTCAAGACCCGGGCCGCCGGCGACGGCTTCGGAGAGGACGACTGGCAGCGCGAGCGCGACGCCAAGAGCGAGGCGTTCGAGATCCGTGGTCTGGCCTGCCGGCAATTTCCCGATCATTCCAACCAAGGCCAGATGGCCAACGCCATCGGCCACCTGTTCAACGAGCAGCTGCGCCTGCCGGGCCCGGCGATCGCCACCTTCGCCTTCAGCCTTCAGACCATGGAGCAGACGCGGGCCGCGACCGAATACAAGCGGGCTCGAACGCAACAGACGGTCGATCGGGGCGCGGCCAAGCTGTTTCCCGGCATGCAGAAATCGGCCGAGGACTGGGCCCAGGTGGCCGACGACGTCTCTGACGGGGCGCGGCTGGCCCATGTCGGTTTCTTCGTCCTGTCGATGAGCAAGGCCGGCGACGGCGAGCGGACCGAGAGCGCGGTCCGCTCGGTGTATCGCAGCGCCAGGTTCTCGCTGGAACGTCATGACCTGGTGCAGCACCAGACGCTGATGGCGTGCCTGCCGCTCGGGTTTGGCGGGGCGATGGACGAGGACCTGAAGGGGCTAGGTCGGCTTCGTCGGATGCCTACGACGGTGGCCGCCAAGCTGGCGCCGCTGCAGGGGGAGTATTGCTCGACGCGGCTGCCCCACATGCTGCTGACCGGACGCCGTGGCCAGCTGACCTATTGGAGCCCGTTCGAAAACGAGGGCGACGGCAATCACAATGTGACCGTCGTGGGCTCGTCCGGCTCGGGCAAGAGCGTGTTCATGCAGGAGATGTCGACCAGCCTGGCCGGCGCGGGCTGCCTGGTGGTGGTGATCGACAGCGGTCAGTCATTCAAGAATGTCTGCAAGCTGCAGGGCGGATCCTGGATCCGCTTCAACATGCAGCTGGACGTCTGCATCAACCCCTTCAGCATGGCCGATCACGAGTCCAAGGACGACGAGTACATCGCCGACGCCAAGAAGGATATTCGGATCCTCGTCATGCAGATGGCGCGCGGGGACGCCGGTGGCACCGACGAAGAAAGCGGTCTCGTCGAATCCATCGTGCATGAGGTCTGGACGACGAAAAAGGCGGCCGGCTCGATCGACGACGTTGTCGCTCTTCTGAAGTCGAGCGGCGGCACGCGGGGCGAGAACCTGGCCCTTAGCTTGACGTCGTTCACGAGCACCGGCGTCTACGGCAAATTCTTCAATGGGCCTGCGACCCTCGAAATCCAGAGCGCCTACACGGTGTTCGAAATGCAGGACCTGGATTCCAAGCCAGACCTGCGTTCGGTTGTCGTGCTGCAGATCTTGTCGTTGGTGCGCGAAGTCATGCGCAGAGGCGGACGCCAGCAGCGCAAGGCCCTGATCATCGACGAAGCCTGGAGCTTGCTGGGCGACGGGCCGGCCGGCGAGTTCATCGAAGGGTTCGTGCGCCGCTGCCGCAAGGAAGGCGGCGCGCTGATCACCGGCACCCAGTCGATCGACGACTATTTCCGGACCGAAGGCGCCAGGGCCTGCTTCGAAAACTCGGACTGGTCTGTGATCCTGCGACTGAAGCCTGAGGTCGTGGAACAGGTCCGGAAGAACGATCGCCTGGCGGCCGACGCGGCGACGCTCGAGGTCCTGAAGTCGCTACGGATGGAGCCGGGCGTCTTCGCCGAAATGGTGATCAAGGGTAGCAGCCAGAGGTTCCTGGCCCGCCTGGTGCTGGATCCGTATTCCGGCACGCTCTACTCGACCAAGCCCGAAGTGCTGGGCGCGATCGAGGCTTTGGTCGCCCAGGGACTGCCGACCCATGAGGCGGTGCGGCGCGTAGCCTTCGGCGAAAACTCACCTCTGATGATCGAGCAGCAGCTGCGGGCCGAGGTCGAGGAGATGATCGCCCGTGACCATGCGTTCGGCGAGCTGATGAACGGCTACGCCGATCTGGGCGCCCGGGAACGCACCCAGATCGTCAACGTCATGCGGCGCCTTCGTCGGGAGGAGGCGGCATGACCTGGGCGTGGTTCAATCATCCGGTCCTGGAGCGGGCGCGCGCCTTCAGCTGGGCGCTGGCCGACCGCGCGGCCTTCCTCGTCGAAAGCGCTGCGGTGGCCATCGCGCTGTTCTGGGCCCTGACCTGGGCGGCCTGCAGCTTCGACTGGCAGACCTCGACCCATGAGTGGGGCAGCTTCTGGACCCATTACGCCAAGGCCTCGGGCCCGGCCCGGGCTCCGGTCGAACACTTCGTGATCGTCGCCTTGCTGGTGCTGACCGCGGCGACGGCGGCCATCCGTTATCCGAAGGCCCGGCTTTGCTGGGCGCCATGGCGCCTGAGCGCCGGCAACAACACCTCGCAGGAGCAAGGCGCATGAGCGATCCCACAGAGCCCGGCGCCGAAGACGCCAGCCTGGCGCCCGACGTCCGATCGACCCAGGACGCCGAAATCAGCGCGCCCGTCGCCCCGCCGCCCCGCAGGCCGACGGCCCGCCCCGTCAAGGAGAGCTGGCGGCCCAGCAAGGTCGATGTCCTGATCCTGGTGCTGGCCGCCAACCTGGTGGCGACGGCGGGCCTCGGCATCCGGGTCTATCGCGGCAGCAAGCCGACCGTGGTGACGGTCGGGGTGACCCAGCTGACGGGCGAATACGTCTCCAAGCTGGCCACCTCCAACATCACCCCGCAGGAGGCGGCGGTGCGCACGCAACTGTTCATGTCGGTGGCGCAGGACACGGTCCGACGCGCGGCGTCCGACAAGGGTGTCATCGTGATGGCTCGCGAGTGCGTGCTCGCCGGAGAGTTCGCTGACATCACGCCGGACGTTGGCCGCAGCGTCGAGGCGACGATGGCCAAGACCAAGAGCCCGCTGGTCCCGGCGGCCGTTCCGCAGGCTGCGCCGAGGGCCGGGATGCTGCCGGCGCCGATCGACGCGACGCCGGCGGGGCAGGGGGGCTGAGATGGCCGAGGCGAAGGCTCCTGAGAAACTGTCCTTCACGCGGTTGCTGACGCTGTTGGCGATCCTGGCGACGGTGCTGGCCTATCATGGGGCCAGCCAGGCGCTGGGCCGCTATCGCTTCGCGCTGAACCAGACCGAAAGCCTGCCCAACTGGGCGTTCATCGCCGATCAGGCCAACCGCTCGCCCAAGCGCGGCCAGCTGGTCGCGTTCGTGCCGCCCAAGACGCCGTTCTATCCGGCCGGTATGGTGTTCTGCAAAATCGTCGCCGGCGTTCCTGGCGACGTGGTCGAGGTGCGAGGCCGCGATTTCTACGTCGCCGGCCGCTATGTCGGCCGCGCCAAGACCAATGCCAAGAATGGCACGCCAGTCCAGGCGACCCCTGGCGGCGTGATCCCGCGCGACCACTATTTCCTGGTCACGCCCCACCCTGACAGTCTGGACAGCCGCTACACGCTGATCGGGCTGGTGCCGCGCGCCCGCGTCCTGGGCGTCGCCAAGGCGGTGATGTGATGGGCCGGGGCGCGGCGGCCGCCGTCGTTGTCGGCCTCGCCATCGCGGCGTTCGGCTCGAGCGCCGGCGCCGGCGACCTTGGCGCCTATGGCGCGACGTTCAAGGTGCGCGAAGTCGACCTGTTCGAGATGCTGCGGGCCAAGCTCGCCGCCGCTCAGAAGTCCGGAAAGATCGAGGCCCTCAACAGGGCGTTCGTCGCGCGCGTCAAGAAGCGCCTGGATCGGCCGGAGCCGGTGGGCGGGCTGACCCGGGCGGTGACGCAACGCAGCTGGCTTTACGATCCGACCTTTGTGGTGCCCCAGAACTTCGCCGACAACAAAGGGCGGGTGTTCGCGCACGCCGGCGATCGCATCAACCCGCTCGACCGTCTCCCGAGCTTCCAGCGCGTCCTGGTGTTCGTCGACGGCGACGACCAGGACCAAGTGGGGTTCGCCCTACGGCGATATCGGGCCAATCCCAACCAGGTCCGGATCGTCCTGACCAAGGGCGCGCCGATCCAGCTGATGCAGAAGGAAAAGGTCGAGCTCTATTTCGACCAGTCCGGCACATTGACCCAGAAGTTCGGGTTCTCCCACACCCCGGCGGTTGTCGAGAAGGACGGCCGGGCGCTTCGGATCACCGAGGTGAAGCTGTGAAGGCCCGGCGGATCCGCGCGGCGCTGCTGGCCCTGATCGCCCTATTCGGCGCGACCGTCCCGGCCGTGGCGGACGTGGGCTCGGTGACGGCGGGCGCGGTGTCGTGCAAGGGCCGTTTCGTCAATCCGATCACCGACGTGTGTTGGTCTTGCCTGCTGCCTATCTCCTTGGGCGCGGTGCCGCTGGCCCGGGGGGGCAAGCCCGACGCGCCCAATCCAGCCTCCCCGGTCTGCGTGTGCCCAGCGCCGCCGCCATTGTTCGTCAAGATCGGACTGTCGGTCGGGTTCTGGGAGCCGGTCCGGCTGGCCGACTCCACCCGCAAGGCCTGGTGCTTCCCAAGCTTGGGCGGGATCCAGATGCCCGTTCCGTTCGGCTATTCGAGCGGAACTACCCATCGCTCCACCCCGGGGTCCGGCCAGAGCACTGCGCAGTATCACGTGCACTGGTACATCTACCCGGTCATGTACTGGCTGGAGTTGTTGACCGACTTCCTGTGCCTGGAACAGGCCAGCTTCGACATCGGCTATGTCACCGAGCTAGATCCTCTGTGGCGCGACGACGAGCTGGCGGCGATCATCCAGCCGGAGTCGATCGTCTTCGCCAACCCGTTGGCCCTGGCCGCCTGCACCGCCGATTGCGTCGCCTCGTCGACCTATCTGCCGATCCAGCAGATGTTCTGGTGCGCCGGCTGCCGCGGGTCGATGTATCCCATGACCGGCAATCTCCAAGGCACTCAGGGGGAAGTCGACGGCAGCCTGCTGGCCGTCGAGAAATTCACCTACAAGATGCACCGCCAAGGCCTGGCCTGGGGGACGCGAGGCCAGGCCGCCGTCTGCGGCAAGTACCCCGCGCCGATCATCGACAAGCTCCAGTACCGGTATCAGCTGACCAACCCGATTCCGAACGTGTTGGGTCCCTTCACCTGTCCATTCGCCGGCGCGACCCACTCGACCTACGAGATGGGAAAGACCGTGCCGGTCGTCGGCGAGGACCACGGCTACCTGGTTTGGCGCAAACGCAACTGCTGCGCGGGGATTTGACAATGGTCCGGTTTGCTTGGTTCGACGCGACGCCTCCCGCCTGGATCCTGCTGGGAACGGTGATGGCCGGCGCCCTGGTCCTGGTGGCCCTCGGAGGCCGACGGGGCTTGTTTCCGGCCGCCACGATCGGCGGGGCGATCGCGGTCGGCGCGATCCTCTGGGCTGGTCCGGGGGTCGCCCAGAGCGTCCAGGAGCTGGCCGAGCGCGCCCAGGCCCGGGCCCAGGCGGCGCAGGCTCAGGCGCAGTCCTGGATGGACAAGTCGCAAGGGCGCGAGGCGACCTATGCGGCCCAGGCCCAAGCCCTGGTCGATGGAAACAGCGAGCGGCTGCGCGCCGGCTTCAAGTTGCTGGACGACAGCCAGTTCAAAGGCGGTTCGGCGATGGCCGACCTGGCCAAGGCGCCGCAAGACGGCGTCGTCTATGTCGCCGTCTCTTTCTCGATGCCGCCCAACGACCTGCGCCGCCTGGCCCGAGAAGCGAACGCCGCCGGCGCGACCCTGGTCATTCGCGGTCTGGTCGACGGCTCCTTCGCCAAGACCCTCGAGGCGACAAAGCAGGTCTTCAATGAAGCCAGCCCCAACGGCATGGCGATCGATCCGCAGGTGTTCCGCGCCTATCACATCGACCAGGTGCCGGTGTTTATCGCGGCCAAGACGCCGGTGCAGCCCTGCGGGGCGGGGCTGGACTGTGTCAGCGCCCAGCCGCCGAGCGATCAGGTGCGCGGCAACATCAGCTTGGGCGAGGCCCTGAAGATCCTCAGTGAACGCGGCGACCAGGCCCGCGACATCGCCGCGGCCGCGCGGCGTCGGATGGAGAGCTGATCGATGCGCCGGGCTGGCCTGTTCTCAGCGTTGTTGCTCGCCGCGTCGGTCATGATGACCGGCGCGGCTCAAGCTGTTTTCGCCCAGGACCAGCAGTCCTCCGCGACGACCTTCGTCCAAGGCCAATCCTCGACCCTCACGGCCCCGCAGACCTCAACCCCCACGGCGGCAAGCGTCCCGGGCTACGCTGGCGACGCGACCAACCTGCAGAGCTACAGCAGCAACCCGTCCGGGATGGAAGCGGCAGGCAATTCGGCAGCGCCGAACAACGTCGGCTATGGCCTGGTCAGCGACAGTGTTTCGACGCGACCCGCCAGCGCGGTCGATGTCAATGCCGACTGGCTAAAGTCGTCCCTGGGCGTCTCCACCGATCCCATGGCCCAGACCGGTGGCGCTGCGGGTTCGGACCAGAGCGTGTGCAAAGAGGTCACCAAGGACCAGACCAGCACGGAGATGGGCCTCTACACCTGCGAGTCCAGCCAACCGGTCACGGACACGCCCAACACCTGCCGGCAGATCCTGATCGTCGAAACCGAGACGCTCTATAAGTACGCCTGCACCAATACTTATGACCAGGGTCAGAAGAAGTGGGTGATCTCGACGGCGTGCTTGGCGCTGTCGGCCGCGACGCCGGACACCTGCACGAAAACGGGCGAGAAGTGCGACGGGCCCGCCAAGCCTTATTTCCAGGCCCAGTCCTGCGTCCAAGGCACGCAATGGAGCTCAGAGGACAAGACCTGCACGACGACGCGCAGCGTGGTTGTCGACACCGACTACCTCTATGCCTGCTCCAACACCTACAACCAGGCGACCCGTCAATGGGTGACCTCGAGCCAGTGCTCCACGCTGGGGGCTGCAAGCCCCAATTGCGTCAAGCAGAGCCAGAACTGCTCGGCCACGGCGCCGCCCTACTATGCCAACCTGCAATGCGTGGCCGGCGCGCAATGGACCTCAGCCGACTCGACCTGCACGACGGTGCGTCAGCTCACCATCGACACCGACTACGTCTACAACTGCCCCTATTCCTACAACGCGGTGACCAAGGCGTGGACGCCGTCGGCCGCCTGCAGCGCCCTGACCGCTTCGACCCCCAACTGCTCGAAAACCGGCGAGACGTGCCTGGGCTACAGCAAGGACACCTCGTGCGTCGCCGGGACCCAGTGGACCTCGGCCGCCCAGGCCTGCTCGATGGAACGCCAGGTGGTCGTGGACACCGACTATGTCTACGGGTGCTCCTGGACCTACAACCAGGCTACCAGGTCCTGGGGCCCCTCGGCCGAATGCGCCACGCTCAACAGCCAGACGCCCGCCAACTGCACCAAGCAGTCGGAAACCTGCGTTCAGGCGTCCACTCCGTATTACCAACCGAAGAGCTGCCAAGCCGGAACCCAGTACAACACCTCGACCCAGACCTGCGATCTTGTGCGCACGATCACGGTCGACACCGACTACGTCTACAACGGCAATCGCAACTGGAATGGGTCGGCCTACACGGACGACAGCGCCGAGGCGGCCCTGCGCGGCGCGGGGACCTGCCAGATTCAGGCCACGACCTGCGCCTCTGGGAGCGGCCTGCCGCCGACCTATAGCTGCACTGAGGGCTATACCGGCGGCACGGTCGGCGGCAGCTGCACGAACGCCCCTTACGAGTCGAACTACTACGAGTATTCGGGCGCGGGCAACGGCGGCACCTGGTCGTTGGGAACCTGCAACGAAACGCCTGAGACGCTGGATGCATGGATGTCGGGGGTCACCGGCGGGCATTGCCATGCGACGGGCATGACGGTGGCGTCGACCAACTGCAACCCCGTGAAGGGCCAATCCAAGATTACCTCGTTCGTGGGGACCTGGAAGTGCGATGCGCCGCTGTCGACGGTTCTGAACCGGGCGAGCGTCAACACCTTCACGATCGGCACGGCCAACGGACTACCGGCGCTCTACATCAACGCGCTTCGCGACAACGCGGCTTGGCGGTTTTACACCGCCTTCCAGTTGATCAAGGGCCCCAACATTTGCAGCACGCGGCCGGCGACCTGTGTCGTGCAGGATTCCGGGAACGTCGAGTACGGCTCGACCATCTGTTCAACTCAGACGAACGCGCCAGGCTGCGCCCCGCCGGCGGGGATGGTGCTTCAGAGCCAGACCTGCAGCGGCTCGACCGGCGGGACCTGTACCCAGTGGGACAAGACCTATGTCGATCCCACGGGCGGCTGCTCGCGCTGGACCGATCAGTGGCTGTGCCCCGACGCCGTCGGCGGCGCCGGATCGCCGATCGCCACGCCCAAGAAGATCGTCGGCGAGGTCTATGCCAGCCAGTGCACGGCGCAGGAAAGCAACGCCCAGTGCCGGCTCGACAGCCAGGGCGTGGTCGAAGGGGCCGCGACGCGCAATATCGACGGCCTGGACGTCTATCGCGACGACTGGCGGGTCCGCAGATCGTACACCTGCTTCTCGCCGCAGGCGGTCGACACGTGCACAGGTGCGGTGAACGGCTGCACCGAAGCCTCCAGGACCTGCGCCGGCACCGACCGCAATGGCGCGTGCTCGCTGTGGAACATCAACTACAGCTGCCCGGCCGACGATGGCTCGGGCAACTGCTCGAAGAAGGATCTGACCTATCTGTGCGGCAACGCCGTCGGCGGTGTCGGCGCCCCCTTGTCGACGCCCAAGCGCGTGGTGTCGGAAAGCTGGTCCAGCGCCTGCGACAGCCTGGCCAACAACAGCGCCTGTTCCGTGGCGAGCGAGACGGGGACGAACGGCGGCACGCGAACGATCGACGGCCTGGCGGTTACCCGCGACCCATGGACGATCAACCGGTCCTATACGTGCTGGACGTCCAAGGCGGTCGACAGCTGCAGCGGCCAGACGACGGGGTGCACGCAGACCAACAAGGTCTGCGCGGGCAATGACCGATCGGGCGCGTGCAGCCAGTGGACCTACACCTACAGCTGCCCGGCCGACGCATCGACGGGGACCTGCAGCTCCAAGACCGCGACCTTCTATTGCGAGGATCCGGTCGCGGCCGCCGGGACGCCGACCTCGACGCCGAAGTCCGTCGCCACCGAGACCTGGTCGACCGCCTGCAACGCCCTGGCCGCGAACTCGTCGTGCTCGCTCAAGAGCACGATCTGGGATTCGGCCGGCACACAGGTCTGGGACGGCCTGCCGGTCACCCGTGACCACTGGGCGGAGAACCGCACCTATACCTGCTGGTCGTCGACGCCGATCGACGGCTGCACCGGCAAGGTCACCGGCTGCACCCAGACGGCGAAGGTCTGTGCCGGTAACGGCCGCGACGGCGCCTGCAGCCAGTGGACCTACACCTACAGCTGCCCGGCCGACGACGGATCGGGCAACTGTTCCAAGCAGGACCTGACCTATCTCTGCGGTGATCCGGTGTCTGGCGTCGGTTCGCCGATCGCCACGCCGAAGAAGGTGGTTTCGGAATCCTGGTCAACCGGCTGTGACGCGCTGGCCAACGACAGCACGTGCGATCTGAAGACCGAGACGACCGACGGTTCGTCGACCAGGACGATCGACGGCCTCGCCGTCACGCGCGACCCCTGGACCAAGAACCGGACCTACGCCTGCTGGAAGTCCCAGCCGATCGACGGCTGCACAGGCAACGTCACCGGCTGCACCCAAACGGGGAAAACCTGCGCAGGCAACGGCCGCAACGGCCAATGCAGCGTCTGGACCTACACCTACAGCTGCCCGGCCGACGACGGCTCGGGCAACTGCTCGAGCAAGACGTCCACCTACACCTGCACCGCCGACATCCCTGCCGCGGATCCCGCCCAAAGCATTGAGACGCGCCAGACCGGTTCTCATTGGCAGTATGACGGAACGTGCCCGGCCGCCGAGGACAGCGCCTGCACCGCCCAGGATACTGTCTGCACCGAGGGCCCCGCGACGCGCACGGTCAATGGCATCAGCGTCCAGGCCGACTGCTGGGCCAAACAGACCAACTATATGTGCCAGACGCTGGGCGACGCGCAGAACAACTGTTCCCCGCCGAAAGACTGCACCTGGGTGCGCGACGAGTGCCTTGACGACCCCCTGCCGGCGAACGGGGCCTGCGTGACGGTCCAGCACGTCTATCAGTGCTCGACCAGCACCACGACCCAGGTCACCGAGACCCAATGCACCGACAAGCTGTGCCTGGGCGACCAGTGCTACTCCACCCAAACCCAGGCCAATAACGAGCTGCCCCAGACCTTCGCGCAGCTGTCGGCCATGGACCAGGCCGGCAAGGACTACGCCGGCGACGTGAGCATTATGAAGGGGTCCAAGCTGCGTTGCCGTAAGTCGGTCCTGGGCTTCTCCAACTGCTGCAAGGACAGCGGCTGGGGTCAGGACATCGGTCTGGCGTCATGCGACGCCCAGGAAAAGCAGCTCATCGAAGCGCAGAAGAACAAGTCGACCCACTATGTCGGCACCTACTGCAGCAAGAAGTCGTTCTTCGGCGTCTGCCTCGAAAAGGCAATGAGCTACTGCTCGTTCCAGGGATCGCTGGGCCGGATCATCAACGAAGCCGGCAGGCCGCAAGTCGGCAAAGGCTGGGGCGATCCCAAGAACCCCGACTGCTCGGGGTTCACGGTCGACCAGTTCCAGCAGCTGGACCTGACCAACGTCGATTTCAGCGACTTCTACAAGGACAAGATGGGTGCGCTGACCAGTCCGGACGGATCGTCCACGGTCAACCGGATCCAGGACAGCCTCACCAATATGTACAACTCAAGCAGCCAGGGGCCGGGCGTATGACCGACATCGCGATCGATACTCAAGAGCCTGTGAAAGCGCAGCCAGCGTGGGGGCGCACCTTCCGGTGGACCCTGGCCCTGGCGGTCTTCTATGCCGTCGGATTGTGCCTGGCGCGGTTCATCGTCGCCTTCCAGTTCGGCGGGGTCTTCTTCACCCCCTATTTCGCCGTCGTCCTGTTCGGGTCGCTGTTCCTGGTGTTGGCCCTCTGGCCGGTGCTGGCTGTGGCCGCCAGCGATCCGCTGCGTGGCGACGCCATCAAGGGCGTCCTCCAGTGGACGGTGATCGGGGCTCTGGTCGCCGCTCTGCTCTACGCCTTTGGCCAGGGCCTGGACGCCAACGACATCAAGTTGATCGGCAACTACGTCGGCAAGGACCTGGTCGTGGCCGGGTCGGCGCCGCAGCACCGTTAGGAAGGGGAGAGCCATGGTCCTCATCGAACGCTTGCGTCGCGACCAACTACGGGTGCGCACCACCATCGTCCTGCAACTGCGGGAATGGAGCTCGGCGGTTGTCGCGAGCGCGGTCTTCGGCGGCGTGGTCGCGGCCTGCTGGGCCGCCATCGCCCTGATGGTCACCGACGCTGCAATGGCCGACGTCGCCCTGGGCCTGGGCAAGGCGATCGGCTACTTCCTCCTGACCTGGGCGGCCGCGGTCGGTCTATTCGTCGTTCGCGGGCTGGTGATCGGGCTCAGCGAAGACATCGCCATGGCCGAGGAGCGGGCCAAGCGCTGGACGCTCGCGATCGCCGGTGTTGCGATGACGGTCCTTGTCTTCCTGGTGATCTCGTCGCCGGCGGCGGCGGCCGAGCCGTTCGTCGCTTCGAAGGCCGCCGCTGAAGGCCCGCCCGACTATTGCGGCCGCGACCTGGGGACGTGGTTCTACTGCGTGCGCCCCGAGCCGCCTCCGGAGGAGGTTGAGCAAGGCGCCAAGCCTGAAGCTTCCTCAGAAGCCAAGGAAATCGCCGAATTCGACAAGTTCAAGGTCGAGCTGGACAGGGTTCAAAAGCTCGCCGTCTGGAATCCAACGCCGGAGAACGTGGAGCGCTTCTACCGCATGCAGCGGGCGGCGCTGAACCAAAGCAGCCTGTTCTCCGACCAGTATCGCCGGCTGATCTGGGCCCGACCGGATCTGGACTACACGCTGAAGCGCCCGGTCAGCGAGCTGGGCAAAAGGCAATGGTCCGACCAGCGCTCGACCGACCGCGAGCTCTTTCTGCGCAAGATCTCCGGCGATATCGGCCTGTTCTACGTCTATCGCGGGACGTGCGGCCCTTGCCGGGTGTTCAGCCCGATCATGAAGAGCTTCGCCGATCGCTACGCCGTGACGGTCAAGGGGATATCCACCGACGGAGCGCCCAACGACTACATCTCACAGACCGTGGTGGACCGTGGACAGCTGCGGGCCTGGGGCTTCGACAACCCGACCACGCCGTCGATCCTGATCTACCAGAATTCGAGCCTGGATCCGCGTACAGGCCAGGTGCGCCAGGTCAGCGTGCGGCTCGGCGACGATCGCGTCGTCAAGGTCGCGCCGTGCCTGAAGCCGCAAGGCTGCCTTTCGTATCTCGGGGCCGGCGTCATGGCCCAGGACGACATCGCCGAGCGGATCTACGTCCTGCTCGGCACCGAACTTGGCGAAGACTACTAGGGAGAGCGACAGATGTTCCGGAAGATCGTTTCGTTCGTCATGGCGCTCTCGATCGGCGTGTGCGCCGTCGGCAGCGCGTCGGCCGACGTCAGCAGCAACATGAACGGCTATTGGTCCAACAGCCTGGGCGCGGTGAGCGTGACGGGCCCGACGGCCTACCAGGGCCAGCAGGGCGGCTACTACTCGTTGGGCAATATCGCGGTTCGCACGCCCCAGGAGACGACGCAGGTGGCGGCGATCTCCATGCCGCAGATCAGCGGCGGATGCGGGGGCATCGACCTCTATTCAGGAGCCATGTCGTTCATCGGCGCCGACCAGCTGATCTCGACGATCAAGGGCATCGCCAGCAATGCGGCCCCTTACGCCTTCATGCTGGCGCTGAGCCTGATCAGCTCGCCGATCTCCGACCAGCTGAAGACCTTCCAGGACTGGGCTCAGAAAATGAACCAGTTCAACATCTCATCCTGCGAACAGGCTCAGAAGCTGGTCGACGGGACGGCCGAGAAGATTCTCGGCGGCCAGGACCAGTTCTGCCAGCGGCTCGGCCGAGCGAAGGGGACGTTCTCCGACGCCGTCGCCGCGCGCAACGGATGCGGGTCCAAGTCGCTGGCGACCAACGCCTCGGCCACCGCCGCGGACCTGAAGTGGTCGCCGATCAACCGCAACATCGCCTGGGAAGCGATCATGGGAAACTCGCTGCTCAGCAGCGACCTTCAGATGGCCCAGCTGATGCAGACTATGACCGGTAGCTACATCATCCGCTGCCCGAACGACGCGACCGGCGTGCAAAGCTGCGTTCAAACGATCTTGCCGGCCGAGGCGGCCAAGGACTCTGTTCTCACCGTCATCCTCGATGGCGGAACGCTGAAGGTCCACAAATGCGACACGACGACCGCCTGCCTGAACCCGGTGAAGGACGGCCTGACCGTGACGATCAGCACGGCGCCGACCTGCACCTCGGACGCGTCGTCCTGCAGCTTGAAGGCCAAGGTCTCGCTGATGCTCACCAGCATCGTCGAGAAGATCCGCACGCGAACGCCGCTGACCGACCCGGAGATCCGCTTCGTCAACATGACCAGCATCCCGGTCCTCAAGATGGCGTCGGTCTACGCCTCGCAACAGGGCGTCGGCTCCGACGTCGTCCTGCAGCAGTATTCGGACGTTATCGCGATCGACATCGCGTACGGCTGGCTGATGAACAACATCCGCAAGGTCGAGGAAGGGGCCAACGCGCTAACCGGCATCAACCAGACACAGCTGTCTGAGTGGCGCAGCGCCACCGCTGGGGTGCGACAGGAGCTGCTGGATCGCCAAACCTTGGTCCAAAGCAAGGTCGTGGCCATCACCGACATCGTCCAGCGCACCCAGGCGGCCGAACAGGCCCTGAATTCTCAGGTGAAGACGCGCCTGGGCGAGAGCCTGCGGTTCTCCCAGAGCCTGAGCCAGTAGGAGGCGACCATGTTCGGCGCATACGAGGTCGTCACCTACGGCGGCGGAGCCAACTACCGCGACATCTTTCAGGCCGTCGCCCTGATGTCGGGAACGAACGCGATCGGTTCGCTCATCCGACTGGCCATGCTTCTGGGCCTGGCCATGACGATCATGCGCGGGATGTTCGACCTCAACGCCGGGCGGGCCCTGAAGTGGTTCATCATGTGCGCGGTGATCTACGGCGTCGTTTTCGTGCCGAAGGTCACCGTCCACATCACCGACAAGCTCAACCCGGCTCTCGCCGGCGCGGACGTCGCCAACGTGCCGATCGGCGTCGCCTTCGCCGAGTCGCTGGCCTCCGAGATCGGGTCCAGGGCGATCGACCTGACCGAGACGGCGTTCGGCGACCCGGCCGACGTGATGTACTCCAAGACCGGGATGATTTACGGCGCGAAGTTCATGGACAACGCCACCCAGGTGCAGTTCACCGACGCGGTCCTGACCCAGAACCTGGCCACCTTCTTCCGGGAATGCGTGTTCTATGACCTGACCGACAACGTCTACACCTACGACGAGTTCGCCAAGGCCAATGACATCTGGACGTTCGTGACCACCACGCACCCGCCTAACCCGGCGCGCGGCATGGTCTATATCTCGGGACCAGGTGGGACCGGGGTCGGCTCCAACATCATCACCTGCCCGGCCGCCGCCACGGCGATCAACTCGCAGATGGCCGCCCAGACCACGAACGCCGGCGTCGCACTGCAGCACCGCCTCGAGCCAGACCAGACCGGCCTCACAAGCGGGCAGGCATGGTCGCGCCTGGCCAGCCAGACCACCACCCTCACGGGACTGACCGGCATGGCGTCCACCGATGCGATGACGACGATCCGTCAGCTGGCGGTGTTGAACATCGTCAAGGGGACCTTGGCGGGGGAGGAGACCTCCTCGGGCTCCGCCATTGCTCAAGCCCAAGCGGAGATCCAGACCCACAACACCCAATCGCTCCTGGGCCCGGTGGGCGAGAAGGCGATCGTGGTGCTCAAGATTGTCATCGACGCCCTGTTCATCGGGGTCTTCCCGATCCTGTTTCCCTGTTTCCTGTTGCCGCAGATCGGAACGAAGCTCCTGCAGGGCTACTTCACCGGCTTCTTCTATCTCCAGCTTTGGGGGCCGATGTATGTGATCATCCATAAGATCATCATGACGGCGGCCTATTCGAAGACGGCCGCCGCCGCGTTCGTGCCCGGCGCGACCGCAGGCTTCAATCTGCAGACCGTGGCCGGCATCGGCGACATCAACTCCCAGATCCAGGCCGTCGGATCGGCCATGATCTTGATGATCCCGGTGATCGCGGCGGCGCTGACCAAGGGCGCGATGGCCGTCGGCAGCCAGGGCGAGGCGCTGCTGCAGCCCTTCAGGTCAGGGGCGGAATCGGCGGCCGCGTCTCAATCCACGGGCAACTACGCCTTTGGGACCACGGCGGTGAACACCCACAATTTCGACAGCGTTACGGGCAACAAGATCGACACCAGCCGCTACGTGGACACCAAGCGCTCGACCGGGTTCAACGACCGCGGCGACATGATTACGACCAACCAGGGATCGGGGACCGTGAACGTGCGCGCTGGCGCGGCTGACTCCTCGATGAACATGGAGACGCTCAACGAGCGGTCGACGTCTCTCCGTCTGTCGGCAAACGAATCTCGCAGTCGTTCGAACGCCTATGACACGGTGATTTCGAACGCCCGCAGCGAAGTAGCAGCCAAAGTCCGAGAGGCCGCTTACGCGACATCGACTGGCACGGATAGCCGGTCCGGAATGTCGAATGAATCCAGGGATTCCCAGACCCAGGGTTTGGGCTTTGTCACGAGCTTGACCTCGAATGTTGCCGACCAGTTCAAAATGAGCCGAGGTCAAGCGGCAGACCTGGTGTCGTCGATCGCCACTTCGGAATCTACTTTAGCCCAGTACCAATCATCTGCCGGCCTAAGCCTCGGTGCCGGCCAGGCCGGGCCGGCCGCTGCCGATAATAGCCCGCCGCCGACAACCAGACTCGGCAAGTTGATGGAGGGAGCGGGGTCAGGGACGCTCAACACTGGCGGAAGCATCTCAAATACGGCGTCAACTCAGGGCACGGATTCCAGCAAGCACAGCTACTCAGCCAACGAAGCTAGGGCCCGGGACTACGTTCGATCGCAAATGCAATCCGCTGACGCTCGAAAGGCGATGGATAAAGTAGAGACGCAGGCCCTCAACTCGGCATGGGGCCGGGTTGCCTCGACGACATCGTCGACCCGGAGTGCATCGTCGACCACGTGGTCGAATTCCGAAAGCTTCACTCAGTCTGCCCGTCACGCGCAAACCGAGGCGTCCCAAATCGAAAGGTCGGCCGACGAAGCGTCTCGCATGGCTCAAGTCCTGCGGGGAGATCACAGGGCAGCCTTCAACGAGTTCGTCTTTTCCGGCGCAAATGGCGGCTTCTTGCGACACGACGCCAATGGCGTTGCTAGGTCAGATGGTGAAATCGCCAACATCCTCCAAGGACGCACGGCATCAGATTGGGGCCTGCTTAGCGAAGCATTTCAATCTTTCGCCGCCCGCCAACCCGGGCTTGCTCGGCCTGATCTCGTCACGAGCAACGAAAAGGCGTTGGGAGATCCAGCTGGGGGGGGCTTGGGTGCGTTGCGATCCGAGGGCGGCGATGGCTCCCATTTGGCGGCGCCGTCAACGTCTGAGCGTTCTGGTGGAAGGCGATCAGCGCGCGGGGAGTCCGCAGCTGACGCCCGAATTGCTCAAACGCAAGATGCGGTTGCGCCACCTTCGATCGATCGCAATCTCGCTCCTGGGGACGCACTTCGCGACGTCGACAAGAATGTCGATCAGTTAGTGGATTCTGCACTGAAGCCTGGCCGGATCAAGAAACCGAAGCCAGTCACGACTAACCGCAAGCCCTAAGTTAGGAACGTCCACCCAACTGCGCCGGCGATGGCGATTACAGCGGCGATGATCGCGATCGTTGTCAGCCAACCATGATCGCCATGGGCGCCGTCTCGGCTTGGCAAATGGTCCGGTTGCGGCAGGTAAAACGGAGACTCCGGGTTACCTGCCTCAAGGGCGTCGCCGTAGATGATCGGTTGGTTTGACATGGCGAGGCCCTTTCGGACCTACTCATATACCGCCGGTCGATGTTCTGCCAAGGTTCTATTTTGGCGCGATGGGAGCCGGGCGCCGGGTGATCGCCGACGCCGCGATCTGCTCGAGGACATAGTTCGCAGCGTTGATGACCGTCTCGTTGGCCACGCTGTCCAGCTCTGGCGATTGCGTCGATGAGGCCCGACCGAACAGCGCGCCGGATCCGCCGTAGCCAAGCCCCCCCATTCCCCAGTTCGAACGCTGACTATTGGCGTCGAACGAGCGAGAGCCGAGTACCGTGCCACCCTTGACGTCAACCAGGCGCACGTCGATCCCGACTGTGGCCGACTTGGTGGACTTGCTGACCGCGCCGACGACTGGCAGCAGGCCGCCGCCGAACGATTTGGTCGAGCTGTTGACTCCCAGACTGGTTATCGCGCCGGCCACCAGGTAGTCGGCCCCTTGGGTCTTGAGCTGAACGCCGGCCAGTGCCGCCTCGCGCTGCAGATCTTCAAGATCTTCTCGGGCAAGCACCGTGACGCATCCCGTGGCGGTCAGCGCTGTCGCCATAGCGTTCGACATTCCTTGGCCAAGCTGCGGATAGCTTTGGGGGACGCCGCCCTGGGCCGCCGCGGCCAGGGCAAGCAGCTGCGCCATGCCAGGCGACGAGGCGGGCTGCTCGGAGCAAGCCGCGGCTTTGCACCTGAAGGCGCCGATCGCGACCGTCGCGACGGGTGCATCGCAGTGGACGAGAAGACTAGCTAGGTCACGCTCCTGGACCTTGGTTTCGGCGTGGGCCATCGAGGTCAGTGCAACGGCGCCGACGGCGCCAAGAAGGAAACGACGCATGTGACGACCTTTCGCTAGGTGCGTGAGGGGAAAAGGGTGAAACGGGGCTTTGGGGGGTTGATGCCCCGCCGGCGGAAGATCTCGCGCCGGGCTCGCGTGAGGCGGCTAAGCTCCAGGTGTTTTTCGAGAGTGGCAGGCCCTGCCAAGCCGAGTAGGACCGTCATTTGGGCGGCAAAGGCATACTGCTTGGCCGCGTAAAAGAGACCGGCCAGCACCATCAGACTGACCAGGGCTACGGTGGCCATCGCGACGCCCACACGCCTTATTCCTAGCGACCGTGCGACATACTCCGCATTGAACTTCGCCAGCAGCTCCGCCTCAAATTCGATCGCCGCTGACATTGGCAAGGTCAGCGAGACGTCGGGATCGTTCGAGGGGGCTGGCGCGCTCATGCTGGCTCGACCACAAACTCGTCGATCAGCGACAGCGGCTCGGGCAGGTCCAGGATCAGACCATCGTCGACCTTTTGATATTTGAGCTCCCGGTCTCCCGGCGCGCCGGTGACCTTCGCCGCCAGCTCCGGGACGATGATCTGGAAGACTGTGTTCTTAAAGGACTTGATTGACCAATGGCCGCCGCCCGACGATGCACGCTGCAGCTTCAGAGCCGCCTTCTTGTTCTCGACGGCGTACAACACGTTGATCTTGGCCTTCGGGTCCAGGCCGCTGTAGGTCATCACGCGCTCAGGGAGGATCAGCGTTAGCTTCTTGTCCGAAAGCCGTAGCTTGGGTGCGTGGCCGGCCGGCCGGACTGCGCGAAATTCCATCTCAGACTCCTTTGGTGGCCGCCGGCGCGGCGTGTTGAACCCCGGTCACGGCCGAGACGACCTGCGGGGCCCAGAAATCGAAAGCGATGTGGGCGACAACGACAGCCGCGAAAATCGGGGCCATAAGCCGGCGATGCCGGAAGGCGATCACCATGGCCACGGTGGCCAGCACGTGGACCATCATCGCGGGCGTGCGGCTGAGCATGAAGGCGTCCATGCCTTCCTTCGCGAGGGCCCCGTTTGAGATGGCCTGGTTGAGGTATGCGAAGGTCTCGAACACTACGACTAGGACAAGAAATGCGACCAGGGCGAGGGTAGGGCGCTTGGCCTGGTCGCCGTAGGCGCGGCGGGCCAGTTCCTCGAAGAAGACGACGGACACAGCCGCCCAAAGCCGCCCCATCGTTCCCTCGAGGGCATGGGGTCCGCCAGCGAGGATGACAGGCATGAGGCACACGATCATCAGAATGGTGGCTCGCGCGATCGCCACCGCGAACGCGAACACCAGGCTCACGGGCGCGAGGAACCTGCCGCGATCGGGCCGGGGCAAGGCATAGAAGATTAGGTGCGCCGCACTTCCCCAGAAGCCACGACGCGGAGGTGCGACCGATGACGTGCCGCCTATTGTCGGATTTACTGCAACCACGCCGAGGCCCCTGAAGTGTTCGGGGCGATGGTATTAAATCGAAACAGATCGGGCCACCGAAAAAGGCCCCCTTGTTGCGATCTCAGCTAGCGTTTGTCAGCGCGTTGAAAGGCCTGATGCGTGTAGGCGGCCTCCGTGACCCCTCCCACCACGTGCCTATCAAGAGGATCAACAGGCTTGCATCGGTCCAAAAGGCGGAGGAATTCGCGAACGCCGCATAGCTGGGTTGCGGCTGAATGAGCAGCACAAAGTCGATGAGGATCATCATGATCCAGACGCCCAGCATCCACATCGGCCAATACCGATCCGAGAAGAGGGCGAAGGGAAGGATGAAGGCGAACATGCAAACGTCAGCGATCACCAAGGCGTTCAGCCGGTGCACGTCCGTTTCGGTGGAAACATAGATCTGGTGAACAGCGAAAAGCCCCGCGACGAACCCGATTGCAACGAGCCGCTCGACCCAGCGACCTTTGATGATGGCGTAGGGAAAGCTGGTGAGACACAGAGCCCAAGCGAAGAGGACCTCGATTGGCTGGGAGAGCACGCCGCGCGCGAGATCGAATTCCATCTACAGCCCCACCGACTGAATGGTCAGGTTGATCAGGCCAAAGACGAGGGAAAGCACCACGACGCCGCCGACCACGAACATCAATCGCGTCCCGACTGGCAGATCGTTGATAGGGTTCAGGGTTGGAAGGACTCGTCCTGCAGAACCGTGGCCATGATGAAAATCTGGCGCAAGATCTCGTCGGGCGGCAAGAATGTCGACTGCTTGCGTTGGGCTGAGACCATGATCGGCACCAGGCCAGCCTTGGGATAGCCCGCCACCAGATCCTGTAAAACGTCCGAAACCATCTCCCAGGTCATCGGCGGCAAGGCGTGGCTTTCCGTCGCCCGCACGTCCTGCGGATGCTCCGGTCCTGGATTGACCTGACTCATCGAAATCCCCCTCGGTTCCGGAGCCATAGAAGCCGTTGGGCCCGCTCGGCGCCATCCCTACTGAGTAGTTAGCGCCATCCCTATTTTTAGGGATACGCCCTGTATTTGCGGGGTTTTCGGCCTCAAGGCCGCGAATGTATTCCGCGTAGAGCGCGGCCGCCTTGAACCGGTTGTCGACCTTCAGCCGCTTCACCGCCGAGGCGATGTGTTGGTTGACCGTGTGGTGGGATAGCCCCAGCTCCTTGCCGATTTCTTTGGACTTGAGATGATTGGCCACCAAGGCAAGGCAGTCCCGCTCACGTTGTGTCAGCATCTCGACGGCGGAGTCGTGGGTGTTCCGGTCGCTCATTCGCGAAGTCGGCCTTTAGGCGGGGGCTGCCCAGGCATCATGCCCGTGATCCTGCACCAGCGCAAACTAGGCAAGAATTCGCCTACAGGGCGAGTCAAAGCGCCCTGAAACATTAATTAGAAGTTAGGTTGGCAGACAAAGATTTCCTGAAACCATTGTTTTGCGTGGCGTTTTCGGCCGTCAAAAACCGGTGTGTCACTATGCCTCTACGTACCCGGACTGATTAGCCGCTTCCAAAATCGCCCACTTGGTCGTTAACTTCTGATTAACCAAGCTGGTTGGTTGCTTAGGACGGGGCATTCCCATGGATCGCAACATTATCGCTCGCCGCATCGGGACGCTGGTCAACGGTGTGGAAAAGCTCATCGAAGACGCCTCGCTGAAGGTGCAAGAGCTCTATGCGGCGCTCGCCGACACCCGTCGGGCGCTGGACGTCTCCGCGCCGGCCGCTCAGCGCGTCATGGCCCGGATCCAAAACGCCAACGCCAAGCTGGCGGAGGCCCAGGCCGAAGTCACCGCCGCCCATACCGAACTTGAAGCTCTCGGCGGAAAGCTCGGCATCCGCGCCGTCGCGACCGGGGCCTGGAAGGACTCGACCGGAGCCCTGGTCGAGGAAGATCGCGCCACGGCGCGCCAAGCTGCATAGTTAGCGCCATGTTCATCGCCCGCGGCTATTCCAGTCGATGACCGGAGGCGGGCTATGAACAACCTTATGGTGTTGCTCTTGATCCCGCTCACGATAGTCGTGGGCGGGATTTCTATTTGGAAGGGCCGCGGCGCCGAGCGCCTCGGCGGTGTCGCGATCGTCATGACGCTGGTGGCTCAGTTCGCCGCCATGGGCGTCGCCCGGTCCATGGGTATTCCCATGAAGGACGTCGTCCCTTGGTTGGACGCCATCCTGAGCGTCTACTTGGCGGCATCGTTCCTGTTCGCCGCCGTGAAGTTCGGCAACCCCTGGCTTGGCGTGGCCTGCCTGATCCAAGCGTTGGAATTGGCCATAACCGCGGCGTTCAACCGCGACACCATGATGCACCTTTATCAGGGCTATCTGTTGGTGCTGAACGCATTGACCCTGTTGATCATCGTGGTTCTCGCGGGGGCAACTGTCTGGTCGATGCATCTCCGCCGCAAGGGCCGCATCACCTTTCATGACATGAAAGGGGTGAAGCTGATTACACTGGTGGGCCTTCCAGAGACAATTCGGTGTATGTGGCCCCAGGCCAGCGATTGGCCATGGCGCTATTTCACGGGCCAACGCCGAACTGAGGTTAAGCCGCCTCCGGGTCGGGGTAGGCCGGTCGGAAGGTGATCACCGAAAATCACGGCTTCGAAACTCGGCTTTCTCGCCAGCTCCCTTGCTGCGGAGCTGGCCAAGCACCGGCGTGAGGTCGAACAGCCGGTAGGCAATGACGTGCACGACGTCGCCGTCGCGCTGGACCCGACCGTCGACGCCCAGGAGGGCCGACGTGAGAAGTTCGCGTCGCTGCTTCTCATAGAGGCTCTCCCAGACTACCAGGTTGGCGTTGCCGGTTTCGTCTTCCAACGTGACGAAGGTCACCCCTTTCGCCGCGCCAGGCCGCTGACGCATGAGCACGATGCCGGCGACGCGAATGGAATGCCCGTCCCGAGCGGAGGCCAGGTCGCCGCAGGGCTTCCAGCGATCACGCTGAAGGTCGGAGCGGATAATGGCTAAGGGGTGTCGACGAAGGGTGAGGCCGGTGTTGCCGTAGTCCTCCATGACCTCGTGCCCTTCGGTCATCGGACGCAGGCTGGCCGGCTCCTCGTTGAGCTCAGGGGCGTCCGCATGGTCGAACAGCGGCAGGGCAGTGTCGCGTAGCGCCTCAATCGCCCATAGAGCCTCTCGCCGGGCGACCCGAAGGCTAGGCAGGAAAGCGTCGGCTTCGGCCAGGCGCTTGAGGGTGGCGCGCGCGGCGCCGGAGCGTCGCCACAGGTCGTCAATCGACCTGAAAGGGTCTTTGCGAAACAGCAGGATCCTCGCGACCTCATCGTTGCCTAGACCCTTGATGATGCGCAGGCCCAGGCGAACAGCGAGGCTGCCGTCGTGGCAAGGTTCCAGCGTGCAGTCCCAACGCGAGCGATTGATGCAGACGGGGCGTACCTCGACCCCGTGATTGACGGCGTCGCGCACGATCTGGGCGACGCCGTAGAAGCCCATTGGCTGCGAATTCAGAAGGGCTGCGCAGAACACTTCGGGGTGCCGACACTTGATCCAGGAACTCGCGTAGACCAACAAAGCGAAGCTTGCCGCGTGGCTTTCAGGGAAGCCGTATGACCCAAATCCCTCCAGCTGTGCGAAGGTCCGTTCCGCGAACTCTGGCGGGTAGCCGCGCGCGATCATTCCGGCGACAAGCTTCGTCTTGAAGTGGCTGACGCCGCCGGTGAACTTGAAGGTGGCCATCGATCGGCGTAGCTGGTCGGCCTCGCCGGCCGTGAAACCCGCGCACTCGATCGCCACGCGCATCGCCTGTTCCTGGAACAACGGCACGCCCAAGGTCTTGCCCAGGACCTTCTCCAGCTCGGGCTTGGGGAAGGACACAGGCTCCTTGCCTTCACGGCGGCGGAGATACGGATGGACCATGTCGCCCTGGATGGGGCCCGGCCGAACGATGGCCACCTCAATGACCAGGTCGTAGAAGGTCCGCGGCTTCAGACGGGGAAGCATCGCCATCTGCGCGCGGCTCTCGATCTGGAACACCCCGACCGTGTCCGCCTTGCGGATCATCGCGTAGGTGTGCGGATCCTCGGCCGGAATGGTGGCCAGATCCAGGTGAGCGTTCTTGTGGTCGGCGAGTAGGTCCAGGCTTTTGCGGAGGCAGGTCAACATCCCCAAGGCCAGGCAATCGACCTTCATCCAGCCAAGCGCCGCCACGTCATCCTTCTCGAACTCGATTATCTGGCGATCGTCCATCGCCGCGGGCTCAATCGGCACCATTTCGTCTAGGCGCTGATCCGTAAGCACGAATCCACCCGGGTGCTGGCTGGTCTGTCGTGGGGTGCGGACCAACTGCCCGGCAAGCTGCAGGACCAAGCGCAAGCGGCGATCGTCCGGATTCAGGCCGAGGGCCTCGATCTGCGCTCGAGGCACCTCTTCGCGGTTCAACGACCACACCTGAGATGCGATGGCCTTGGTCATGTCCTCTGGCAGGCCAAGGACCTTGCCGACGTCCCGCAGCGCTGACTTGGGCTGGAAGGTGGTCACGACGGCGACCAGGGCCGCGCGATGTCGGCCATAGGAGTTGAAGACGTGCTGGATCACCTCTTCGCGACGCTCATGTTCGAAATCGACATCGATGTCCGGCGGCTCGTTGCGCTCGGCCGACACGAAGCGCTCGAACAGCAGGTCGTTGCGCTCGGGATCGATGCTGGTGATGCCCAGGCAGTAGCACACCGATGAGTTGGCCGCAGAACCGCGCCCCTGACAGAGGATCGAACGGCTGCGCGCGAACGCGACGATAGAATTCACCGTGAGGAAGTAGGGTGCGTAGGAGAGCTCAGCGATCAGCTTCAGCTCGTGACGTAGGAGACGGTCGACCTTTGTGGGAATGCCCTCCGGGTAGCGCTCGCCCGCCCCGGCCCACGTCAGACGTGCCAGCGTTTCGTTGGCGTCGCCGCCCTGGGCGACCTCGGCCGGATATTGGTAGCTGAGCTCGTCCAGAGAGAACCTGCACCGATCGGCGATTTCCACGCTGGCGGCCAAGCCTGCGGTGTGGTTGGCGAACAGGCGGTGCATTTCGGCGGGCGCCTTCAGGTGGCGATCGGCATGCCGGCTCCGTAGCTCCCCGGCCTCCTCGATCGTCGTACCCTCGCGAATGCAGGTGACGACGTCCTGCAGGAGTCTTCGGTCTGGATGGTGGAACAACACGTCGTTGGTGACGACTGTGCGGATCTCGAGGTCGGCGGCCAGCTGCTCGATTCCCCAAAGCCGGAAAGCGTCGCGGGGCCGGCGCTGGAGTGTCAGGGCCAGGAAGACGTTCGCCGTCCCGAAGATCTTCACCACCTTGGAAGCGAACAGCGCGCATTCGTCGTCCGGCTCGTCAGTCACCACGATCGCCATGACACCGTCGACCTGGTCCTTCAGGTCGGCCAGGTCCAGGTCGCAACCGCCTTTTCCGGCGCGGCGCTTTCCAAGGGTCAGCAGCCGACATAGTCGGCCGTATGCAGCCTTGTCGGCCGGATAGGCGAGGATCGACGATCCGTCGCGAAACACCAGCTGGCACCCGATGACCAGGCGCAGGCCTGCGTCTTTCGTCGCGACATAGGCGCGAACGATTCCGCCGAAGGTGTTGCGGTCGGCGATGCCAATGGCGTCATAACCGAGCGCGGCGGCTTCCTGGACAAGCTCGGCCGGCGACGACGCACCTCGCAACAGCGAGTAGTGGCTGGCAACCTGAAGTTCGACGTAGCCCGGGCTCAATGGAAGAGCCCCACCAGGTACCAGCTGAGGTCACCGGTTGCCGGGTCGACCGCGTCACCCGACCGGTAGACCCAGAAACGCTTGCCGTCGTCGTCCTCGAGTTGGAAGTAGTCTCGGCTGGCTTCCAGCTCCGCGTCGTTGAGCCACCATTCGCCGAAGACGCGCTCTGGGCCATCGGCGCGCCGAACACGGCGGCGAACGCCGCGCCAGGTGAAGGCCGCCGGCGGCGAATCCGGAAGGCCGGCCACGACGTCGATGCGCTCGGGTCTGGGAAGCATCCGTGAAGGCCGCGGCCAGGCCTGCCGCCAGGTCTTGCCGTCGTCGGGCGCCAATGCCGGGACTGTCGTCACCGATCTTTCCGGAAGGTCGCTGTGGGCAACCGCCTGGCGAAAGACCTTGTTGGCGCCGAGACGATTGGACAGGGTGTCGACCAATCCCCGAAGATCAGCCGTGGCCGCTGCGCCGGCGAGGGCGTCGGGTTGGGATGGGGTCAGCGGCTCAGCACCAGGCGCGGCGAGCAGGATGCGCTCGACGCCGAATCCTGGATCCACGCGATCGAGCTTCTCGCATAGCATCTTGGCCAAGCCGGCGGCATTGCGCGACGGAGCGGCGGTTGCAATCCGCGCCCCCTCGATGCGGCCGTCGATCCGGTAAAAGTAAGCGTCGATCGTGCGGGCCCCCAGGTGAACCTCCTCCAGGTTCGTGCAGAGGATGGCGACCAGGTCGCTGACATGGCGGGTCATCGTCTCCGGCGCGCTGATCGGCTCCATGAAGGCGCGCCTGGCCGTGACCGTTTCGACGGCCAATACCGGCTCGATCGGCTCCGCCGTGCGACCGTGGGCCTGGTCCAAGCGCGTGACCACCTCCATGCCGAACCGGTGGGCGAGGGGACCCTTCGGCCGCGATTCCAGATCGCCGACCGTCTCCAGGCCGACACGCGCCAGAGACTCCAGGCAGGAAGGGGAAAGGCGCATTGCGGCCGCCGGCAGCTGAGACAGCGCCCGGCCCACTTCCTCGTCGGGACATAGATAGATCGCCCGCCGAGAATATCGCGCCAGGGCGTTCGCCGCCCCCCGCGTTCGCGCCATGGCGACGCTCGCACTCATCCCGACCTTGGCCAGGCGCTCGCGGATATCCACAAGCATTTCGGTCTCGCCGCCCAGAAGGTGCGCGGCGCCGGTCGCCTCGATCACCAGCCCATCAAGGCCGTCGACCGCCACCACGGGCGAATACCGCTGAGCCCAGATCGCCAACCGCCTCAACCCCTCACGGTCTCCCGCTGGATCTTGATCGTGCACCTGGAGATCCGGCCGCAGGGCCAAGGCCTGGGCGACGGCCTGGCCAACCCGCAAGCCAGCGGCTTCGGCCGCCTCGTTGAGCGCGGCGATAGCACGTCTCCGGCCGACCTGGCCGATGGCCACGACGGGGGCGTCAAGCGGCGGTGCGCTCTTGCCCTGCGACCGACGGATGCGATCGGTAGACCACCTGGGAAGGTAGACCGAGACGACCTGTTGAATCTGGGGCTTCGATTTCAAGGTCAAATGCCTCGCCGGCACGGCAACGGAGGAGCTCAAGCATCCATCTGGGTCGGCCGACGCCGACGGTTGGAAGCGGAGAAGAGGGGAGGGACGACACTCGCCATCGCGTGACAGCGGCCGTTGGCTGCCCCAGATCGGCGGCGTCGGCCATGCGGCGCCAACGCCGGATCGCGACGGCCACGGTTCCGCTTTTCTCGGCGGCGAGTTGCAGGCGCCGGGAGGCGGTCATGGAAAGCCGTCCAACCTCGCCAACGACGCCCGCCAGCCCTCGGTGTCGTAAGGCCTCTTCCATCGAGGCTAGGACGTTGGCGTCGTCGCCGGCTTCCGCATAGATCACGCGGCCAGGCGGCAATCCCACCTGGGCGAGCGCGGGCGCGAACAAATCCCTGTGGCGGAGGCACCAGATGACTGTGCCCGGGAGGCGAGCTACGATCGACGCGGCGAAGATCGAGGCCGCTGCGCCGTCCATCGCTCCTTCCCCTCCGCCGGCGACCTCGTGCAAGGCGCCCATGGCGAGGCCGCCGCCTGGTAGACGCTGATCGATGTCCTGTAGGCCGAAGGGGAGGACATCGCGGCCGGTGCGATCACGAGTCTCGATCAGTCGCACCCGATGTCGGAGCGTCTCGAGCGCGTTGTGCGCGGAACGGGGGAGGGGCTTTGACATGGGGACGGAACGAACCGCGAACACGTCTGATCCCAGAAATGCGAGGAGTCAACGCGCACGGCATGCGTCTGATCATCGCGATCAGGCGCAAGCCTTTGGCGCGTAAGGGGTTGTGCCGACTCAAAAAAGTTTGGCGCAGTCGTTGGGGTGCTTAGGGCGCGCGCGTGGTGGTGGTAGGCCGCCTGGGACGAGCTTGCGCCGGCAAGTAGCCCTCCGGACCGATCTAGTCGGCCTGCGCGTCGGACGGCTCGCCTTCAGGAGTTGGAGCGAATCGGATTTGGTCGAAGACGATGTTCTTGATCTCCGAGCCCTTGAGGGTGAGCAACGGGAGCTTAATCTCCCTCGGGTGTTCGATGCGATCGACGTGTCCGTGCCGGTTAGGGGAGGCCAGAGTGAACATCTGGGCGTCGGCGAGGACCAAGGTTTGGACCTGACGGTCGGCATCCAGGATCACGTACTCGACCGCTCCTTCGTAGCCGACAACAGCATTATTCACCACCAGATTCGTTACGACATAGGCGATCGCGCCATCATCGCGGTAGAGGTCGTGAAGCCAGCCATAGAGAGCTGCTTTGATCGCCTCCGATTGACCAAGCGGGCCGGTCAGGATGGCGCGCACTAATAAAAAACTGCCGCTGGAGAGCGCCACCAGCAACAAGAGGATCCAAGCCAGGCCGATGGCGGCGATCGGGGGGCTGGCGGTCCCGAGAGCCATAGCGACCAGGTATGGGTCGGGGTCTGGGAGTGACCAGGCGATGCCGAGAACAAGCGCGATGAGATGGCAGATCGCGAAGAAAATTGCGGCCAGGGCGTGGGCGGCCAAGGCGCCGCCGGTGACAAGAGCCAGCGCCATCACGGAGTTTGGCGGCGGGGGAGTGGCTTCGAGCCTGTTTGGGCCGCCGGCGGTGTAGATGGCCGCTACCACAGCGAACCCGGGCGCGAGGAGGAACAGCGCTAGGACGAGACTGTAGCTGAACGTCACTTGGATTTAGCCGCAGTGCTCCCGGAAGCGATGTTGCCGCTAGGCGCGCGCCGCACCAGGATCGCGCCGTCCTTGTCGCGTGGCGCGGTCGAGGCGAACTCCGACCACGAGCGATCGCCGCGTGCCTGTTGAAGAGCCGCAAGCGCCTGAGGTGAGGTGACTTTCATAGTTCGAATATGGACCGTGCTGGCGCTTTCGCCAAGATGTTGCGGCGCAGGTGATTAAGCGGCGTTAGAAACGGTCCTAGGCCTGCTCGATCATGAGTGTTCCGGCTGGCGACGGGGCCAGCAGGTGCTCCACAGGCGCCTCAACGTCCAGCCACGTCTTCCAGTCCTCGAGTTTCAAGACGACGGGTTGTCGGTTGTGGTAGGCCGCCGCATCCGGCCCTGGCTCGGTCGTGATGATCGTAAAGCTCTCAGTGACTTCGCCGTTGAATTCGTGACGATCCCAGAGCCCCGCAAAGCTGAATCCTTCGCCGCCCGGCCGGGTGTGCAGCCAGCGGACGGATTTCTTGTCCTTCCCGCGACCGTCAGGCCAGGTCCACTCGAAATAGCCGTCCGCCGGCACTAGACAGCGCCGTCGCTGGAACGGGCCGCGGAAGGTGGGCGCGGTCTTCACCGTCTCGGCGCGGGCATTGGTGCACATCGACTTCCAGCCCTTCATCTCGCCCTTGTGGAAAAATGGAACCAGCCACCAGCGCATATTGGTGAGATGGACGCCGGCGCTCGGATTGTTCGGGTCGATCGGGCGGGTGACGGGCAGGCTGTTGGTTGGGCGGCTCATCTCGATCGGCGGTATGTTCGGGCGGCTCCCGGTGTCAAACACAAGCGGCAACTGCGCGGCTCGGTGCCATTGCTCGATCTCGCTCAGCGGCGACTTTAGTCGGTACGCGTTGCACATCACTCGCCGCCTTTCAGCCAGACTTTCGCCAGCCAGCTGTCGTCAGCCAAGGAATCGTCGCCCAGAAAATTGAAAACTTCGACGTGCTCGATGTCAGGGTGCGCCAACCAGAAGGCGTCGCCCATAAGGCCGGGGCCGCTGAATTCGAGGTCCGGCGTGTCATGCCGAACTGCGGCCTCTGAACTAAACTCCACGTTCTCCTCAATAGGACCGGTGCGGGTCCAGACGCGGATCGTGACCTGCGCGTTGCCGGCGCCCGCGTCGGTGTCCACGAACTTCTCCACGTGGGGATGGCGTGCCCAGAAGCCCATGGAGTGCGGGTATGCGTAGGCGATGAACGCGGCGCCGTCGGCCAGGCGGCGCGTGACAGCCTGCGTTTCAGGGTCGATCGCATAGACGAAACGGATTTCGCTCATTGGCACTTCTTTGACGTAGCGACGGGGCGTGGTTACCTGATCACATGACTCAACGCCCGAAAACATTGGACGAGGTAGATTGGGAGGCGGCGGCCGACGCCTTCGTTAAATCAGCACGGAACATGACCTTGGTTGAGATCAAGGAACGCGCAGTGCATGGGGCGGCTCGTCTGGAAGCTGACGGCGATACGGATACAGCAGAGGCGTTTCGCCGTGTCGCTGCAATCCTTGAAAAGCGTTTGATGAATTAGGTTGGGCGAAGCGCGCGCACGTTGTCGCCGCGCTGTAGCGTGATGACTACTGTTGCGACCCTGGCCTGCTCATGGTCGAGCACCTCGACCTTCAGGAGGCCGTCCTTGCGAAAGGTTTCCGGATTGTCGCGGAGCCATTCAGCCGCGATCTTCGCCGCCTCCGCCTCGGCGGCGCGGATGTCGACCAACTCCGTACCCTGTCGGTCCTCGTACCGCTCGCCGTCGGTCAGCCTGAAGAAATACCGCATCGCCGCAGCCGTCAGTCCTTTTTAAGGTAGCGCTCGACCTCGGCGGCGCTGACACCGACGACAGTAACGGCCTGGATGAGGTCTTCCTCACTGACGCCGAATTTCTCAGTCCAGTAGCGCACTTCGTGCGGCTCGTTGACGTTCACACGCGCCCGGTCCTGGGCTCCGCGATCCTGAAGATTGTCGGCCATGCTGAACTCCTTGGAAACGACGTAAGGAAGTCTGATCAGACAGCCTCGGTTCCCTCTCTATTCAGGTCCGCGACAGATTTGTCCGGCCGTAAACCCTTGAATGCAGCCTGGCGCAGCTTCCCGGACGCGGTAAACTCCGCCATCTCCACGTCGGCGACGAGCTCGGGCCGTACCCAGTGAACCCCTGGAATCTTCGCCGGGATGGGACCGCTCGTGAACGGGCTTGAGGCTATCTCCCGGGCCTTGAGCGCTGGTAGGAGCTCCGCGAGAGTGGCGCTGGGATAGCCTGTGTGAACGCGGCCGATATAGCGCAGACCGCCGCCCGGCTCTGGCAGGCCCGCGATCACGCTGTTGAACCTACCGTCCTCCTGTCGCCAGCCGCCCAGCACAACTTCGACCCCAGGACGGCACTTGGCCTTGGTCCAGCTCTCGGACTTTCCGGACCGATAGGGCTCACCCCGCCGCTTGGACACAATGCCTTCGAGCTGCATGGCGCATGCGGCTTTCAGCAGGTGGGCCGGCGGGCCGTTCACTTCGTCAACATATCGAATGACATGCTCGATGTGCTCGCCGGCAGCTTCGAGGATCTGGCGAAGGCGGGTCTTGCGAGTGCCCAGCGAGAAGCTGCGCATATCGTGGTTGAGGCCTTCAAACAGGAGATCGTAGGCAAAGAGCACCAGGTCATCGGTCTCCTGCCTTGCGATGGCGGAGCGCAGGGCAGAGAAGTCGGGCTGGCCGTTGTCGCCGATCGCGCACAGTTCGCCGTCGATCATGCAATCGGGCAGCTCGCCGGCGGCCGCCTCTAGGTGGCGGAACTTGTCGGTCCAGTCGTGGCCGTTCCGAGTTCTGACCCGGGCCTGACCGTTTTCCACGCGCACCTGGACGCGGTAGCCATCGAACTTTACCTCGTGCAACCAATTGTCGCCCTCTGGCGGCTTGGCGACCAGCTTGCAGAGCTGGAACGGGATGAAGTCGGGCATCGTTACAGCGGCGCCCTGATGACGCTTTCTCGCAGCCATTTACGGCCCTCGGGGTTTGAGTCCGGACTCGAACGACTCCCCACCCTGGAGGTTGCTGTGGCCGACCAACTGACCAATCGTGATGAGAAGACTGACGCCCTGATCGCGGCCGACAAACTGATCGACCGCCTGAAGGACGAAGCTTTCGCCGGCATCAAGCCGGGAGCCGACGAGGGCGAGGCTTTGGGCGAGATCGTGGAGGAACTGGAAACGGCGCCGGAGATCGACCAGCTCCACGAGCAGATTGGACGGCCGCCGCCGACGTCGGTGAAGATCGGCCAGGGCGCACGATCGAGGAGCGACGGGCTGGAGGAGGGTGGCGACGTCGACACCCTGGGCGGCGCTCCAAAGGAATATTCGCCCGACGAGAAGTGAGCCCAGCTGCTGCAGGTCCGGTAGGCAGACGCTGAGTTGACTGGCCGATCCGGCGCGGGGGCGTTAGCGGGAATACGTCTCGAACCACGAACAGGCTAGACGCATCGCGTCGTTACCCTGCTCGACGACTGCCGACTTCTCGAACGCATCGCCCTTCGGCGCGCCTTTTTTCAATTCGTCGCACCGAGCCGCCATTTCATCATGATCGGCTTTCTGCGCCGCCGCCTCGGCCGAGGCGATGACCTTTTCGAAGTCTTTGCCTTTGGTCCTCGCGCGCGCCTGCACTTCTAGCGGCGTGATGATCCGAGACATCTCCGCGGCGATCGGGCTGCGGGCCTGGTCATACTCAAGGGTCGAGATTTTTCCCGGCTCCTCTGCACACAA
This sequence comes from Geoglossum glabrum, assembly GCA_021527465.2. NCBI lineage: Eukaryota > Fungi > Ascomycota > Geoglossomycetes > Geoglossales > Geoglossaceae > Geoglossum > Geoglossum glabrum. Next base: position 23,269 of record JAJDFE020000022.1, on the reverse strand, counting down.
GGTTTTCAGCGCACTGTCTTGTCCTTCCAAGGCTCCGTTGAAGGATCTGCGCACTTCGACGTAGCGAAGGAGGGGGTCGGTCGACTTTTGATAGGCGGTGACAAGGTCATCGGCAGCCCGCGCTCCGGCCGCGTCCAGCCGTTCTTTGACCGCGCCACTACCGCACCAGGTGCTTCGGTCAGAAACGGGGTCGGGACCAACCTTAGGAGCGTATCGCTTTGCCAAGGTCTGTGCACCGTCGAGATCGCCTGTTGCGATCCGGGCGTCGACCGAGCGCAACAGGTCTGCGCCGCCCCGGGCGGGAAGGAGATCACATCCAGCCAACAATGCGGTGACAGTTAAAGTGGCGACGATTGCGCCCCGGCCTAGCGTCATCACTATCACCCCCCATTCGACGGTCCCGAACCTAGGGTCCGGGAGACGCGCGGTCGAGCGCCTTTAGACGCTCGGGCCCGTGGCCGCCTCACGGCCCGTGAACATCGGCAGGGTGGCGTCCGCCAGGTCGCTGATGATGGCGTCGTACTTATCTTTCAACGCTGCCTCGCGCCGCGCTTGGCGCTGGTGGCAAACTGCGACGGCGAGAGACACAGAGAGGACGACCAAGGCTGACACGGCGCCCCAAAGGGCGGCTCGGCCTGCAAAGGCGGAGATCTGACCAGTGACCGCGCCGAGCGAAATGAGTGCGAAGACGACGCCGGCGATTGATGGCGAGTGTTTCAAGATGACCATTGCGGACTGGTAGCACAGGGCCGGAACGCTCGGCGAGGGTAGGGTGCTCGCCCCGGTCTGACGTGCGGTAGCTACTCAAGCGCGTTGCGGCAGCGGGCCCATCCGTCCACGATGGCCCATCGTAGGCTGAGGGGCTTGGATGAACACTCTAATCGCGTTCGTCGTCGGACTGGACTGGAAAACCGGTGCGGCTTGGATGGCGCTTCCGATCAGCCTATGGGGCCTCTGGGTCGGCCTGGTCTCAAGCCGTAAAGCCCGGTTCATCAACACGGTCACCAGCCAGCGCATCCAGTGGATTGAGCTGATGCGTCAGGACCTAAGCAAGTTCATCGGTCTAGCTGGCTTGATGATCTTCGACATGGCGAAAGACAAAAAGTATCCGGTCGCGACCTCGAAGGACAACCAGGTCGAGCTGCATCGGCTGCATCGCGTAATCCTTCTGCGCCTAAACCCTGACGGCAAAGAGGACAAGGAAATCGCCGAGCTGCTGCCGCCAATTCAAAAAGCCGCGTTTACGCACGACGCGGTGTTCGGGGACGCGCCGCTCGACACGCTCACCAGGCTTGCCCAGCGAATGCTCAAGACCGAATGGGAAAAGGCGAAGCGTGAAGCTGAACATGGCCGCATCACCAAGCCCTTGTGGGCGAAGGCGTGGGACTGGGGCGCGGGGCTGTTCAAGCGCAAACCCGTCGACATTGGCTAGGCGATTCAATGGGACGATATGACGGTCTTGAGGGCAAGCTACCACCCGGCGCTGCCGAACAGCTTGCAGGGACCCTTGAGGGCTGGCGAGCCGATAAGGAGCGCTACGGCCTCAACCTGCTTGTCGGCATCCTCCCAGGCCCAGGCTGTCAGGCCGCTGCGTCGCTCGAGGGGAAAGCCTTCGATCTCGATGCAGTCCCGACGCTGCCTGTCGCCGGGTGTGTCCGGAAGCCGTGCTGCGGGTGTTGCTACGTCGCTGTCCAGCCTGACCTTACATTCCCAACATCTGATGAGAGCGCCGAGAGCGACCGGCAATTCGAAGAGCTTATGAGCCAGCTTTCGCCAGAGGATGAGGCCGAGGCGCGAAAGGCTTTGGCTGACGCCCTGGCTGGCTTTGGGATCACGGAGTAGGCGGCTTCGTCGTCGTCGCGCGGCTCTTCGTACACAGCACATAAGACCAAGCAGCCGTTCATCTCCGGACGACAATCGCCGTGGTCAAGCCGGCGCCCAAGGGCGCCCCCGGGCCAGCTGACAGGACCGTTGATCTCTTCGGCTGACTAGGTCGTCGACTGAACTTGTTTTGGCGGGGTCGAGCCGCCTTTGCGCCCTGCGCTCGCAGCCAGGTTCCTGTCCTTCGCGAAGCTTCGCTTCTCGCTGGGGACGCTCGCCCCGCCCTTGGCTGCGATGCTGCGACGGCGCTCGGGATCCATAGCCGCAAAACCGCGTCGCGAGCGTGCAGGGACTCCTTGCTGTTCAGCCATCCGATCCTCCAACCCAGGTTTTCGCGCGCAATTCAGAGTGGTGGCGATGCGCGCCAATGGCAAGGCGGTTGGTCGGGGCGCTATTCGAATTGCGCGGGGCTTACCTCGCAAACGGCCATGTCGCCGGTTTCGTAAGGAGCTGGGTCTTGCCACGCACAACCGTCCTGGTCGCGGCCGTCGCCTTGATGCGGCTCGGCGGCCGCCGCAGCCCCACTGTCGATCGGCAAAAGTCCGTCGGTGGGAGCCAGGGCGTCGGCCGCACCCGTGAGGCCGATTGTCGCCATTGCGAGAGCGGCCAGCGGGTAAGTGTCGGCGGTCGTGCCAAATTGATCCTCCGGCCGGCTCGGGGCGTCGGTCGAGGCGGCGTCGGTAGCTGCATGGCCCGCGCCCGAGGTGGCGCGGGAACGATGCCTTTGGCCGCTGAAACCGCCGTTGAGGATCCAGGTGCGGGATTCGCCCCTATAGTCGACCTGTTCCATCATGCGCCGGAAGCCGTCGCTATCCGCAAGCTCTGATCGACCATTTTGGTCAAAGATGCGGTGGCAGAACTTGCATAGGCGAAGGTCTTTGAACCGGGCTTCCCAGGGGGTGTTGATCGCGGAATGGACGTTGGTCACGGAGCCTGGGCTTGCAAAAAACATGTACCCGACGCCTGAGAGGATCAAAATGGGCATGGCGATCCACGGCGCCAGGTTAGAAATCATGGAGGCGACGGCGAGGAGCGGTGCCTCGAACGGAGCGCCGGATGTCGGGTCCTCACCGAAAAGGGTGAACATCATCCGACTGGACGCCAGGACGGCTACCGCCCCCATCCCCATGAGGAGGAAATTAGGGCCTCCGCTGGGCGCGACTACATCGCCGTGCTCGACGTAGGGCGACGCGACAAGCGCCTCTAGGCGTGCTTGAGGCAAGGCCGCGACGGCCCGGCCCGGTAGGTTGCAGACAGGACAGGCGCAAGCCTTAGTCGGGGACGTCGCGCTCATGGTGGCTCCTGAGGGCTGGAGAGGCGAGAGGCCGTCACCGGATGGCGACGGCCGCGCTGGTCTGGTCAGTCGATCTTCACGAACGGCGTCGCGCCGCCCGTCACCTTGGGCAATTCACCGTTCCACTTCTCGATTGCCAGCTGCTGCAGGATCTGCGGGTTGGCGCGGATCGCCTCGCCCTTGATGCGGATCGACTCGGCCTCGCCGCGCGCCTTGGCGATGGCGGCGTTGGCCAGGGCGGTTTCCTTGGCTTCCAGCGCCTTGGCCGCCAGGGCTTCCTGCTCCAGCTGGGTCTTGTTCTGCATCTGCTGGATGATGGCGTCGGGATAGCGGATCGAGCCGATCCAATCCATCTGCGAGACCGTGACGCCGTGCTTGGCCCACTTGCCGGCGACGCGCGCGTAGGCCTTCTGCATGACCATCTGACGCCCGCCGCTGTAAAGCGTCTCCACACCGACCTTCTCCGCTTCGGCCGCCACGGCCGAGCGCACGTCGTTGCGGATCGGCCCGTCCAGCAGCTGGTCGAACGACAGCCGGTAGGTCTGGTAGAGGTTGGGCGCCGAGGCCGGATTGACCTGCAGGGTCACCGACACATCGGCCGTCATTGGCAGGCCGGTGTTGTCGGAGAAGGTGATCTCTTCGTTTTCGTTGCCGCGCTCATCCTTCTCGCGGGTATAGCTGTAGGTGCGCTGGATCACCGGATACTGGACGATCCGTTCGCCGATGCCGCGGAAGTACCAGCGAGCGGGCAGGGGCTCGGGCGAGACGCCGGCCCCAGAACCCAGGGTCTTGATCTTCACCCCGGCATTGCCGGGCTCTACCGTTGTGCTGTGCGACGCGACGCTGCAGCTGCCGAGAAGCAGCACGACAACGCTGACGCCACCAATGATGGCGCTACGGGGTACGTTCAGATCCACGTGGGGGTCCTTTTCGCTGTCTATTCGCCGCCAGGTTCTTGGCGGTCGGTCTTCTTGAGGTCTTTCAGGAGCAGCGTTCCGAGCCAGATGAGCCCGGCGACCCCGGCGGCGAAAGCGCAGGGCGCGGCAACTAGGCCGACATCGGTCGCGGAGCCCCACAGCGGCCCGACGATCACCCGCATGAGGATGACCACCAGGGCGACCCAGGCAACCAGATACGCCACGCCCTTGGCATAGATCATGTCGGTTTCCGCTGATTATGGACGTAATACTAGTTCAACGATGCCAGCCCAGGCCCTTTGTCCTGTCGTAGAAATGGACGTTGCAGATTAGCGCCACGGCCATTTCTCAAAGCATCAACTGCCTTACGATAGCAGCAAAAACCTCTGCGCAACAAGGGGGCCTTTTTGCCCAACCGCAACCGCATCAGTTACGGTTCTTCCGATAATGAGGCTTAGACGCAAAACCGTAATGATATCAATGGGTTGGCATTTCGCGGCGCATTGGCGCGCGGGGTAGTCGATCAAACGGTTGGGCGCTGGGCCCAACCGTCCGGCTCATTTACCGTCGAAGTCAGAAGTCGATTTCCGGCCAGCGCCCAATCCATGCATCTAGGTCTGCCACCAAGGGTCGGCTGTCCTTCGCTTCTCCATCGACGGCCGAGTAAAGGTCGGACGCACTTTCCAACAGGCGAACCAGGCACGACTTGCGTTTCGCAGTCGTGGCGTTGAGGAACCAGGCTGAGCGCGACAACACCAGGTCGTCGATTGAAGGCAAGCGAGGATCCATCCCCATTTCGTGCCAAGCAGCGATCACGTCCTCGGCGTCGTCAATGACGGGGTAAGCAAGCTCAAGCGCGTCAAAGATTGCTGTCTCCAACTCGTCGAGAACTGCGACTTCGTTAGCGCTAGTAGAGATGTATCCGCACGTCGTGCGCAGCAGCTTCAGTTGGAATAGCAGTAGAGGCCATAGTGCGCGGACAGTCACCGTTTCTGGGGCCGCCAGCGGATCGCCGCCGTTAAAGTAGAATTGGTCTCGCGCTTTTCTAAGGTCGTATGCGAGCGGAAAAAGCACTTTTTCATCCACTGCGTGGTCACGATACTTGGCGGCGCGGTGAAGAAGATCATGAATCTGTCCGCGCGCGGAATTGGTCATCGTCAGCGCGATCCCTACATGTTTGGGCAATGGCTTTGCTTCGAACGGGTTCGGCCGAGGCGCCTGGGCGCTGAACGCGCGCTGTATCTGTGGCGTGAGGGTATCCAAGCGCATGACTAGCGCTTCAAGAATTGCACCGGCCCGGCGTTCATCTTCATCGGCGGCGGCGGCGGCTCGGGCCCGCTGACAATTCCGCAGGCTGATACCGGTGAAGCGTGAGACGGCGCCCGCCCATTCTTCTCCGAAAAGTTGGCTGGCAAGAAGATTGAGCTGGACCGTTGAGTTGAGGTCATGAGCAGACATGCGAGGTCTCCCGCGCTCTGGCGCGTTTATTTAGGAATGGGGATAGCGACGGCGGAGGCCGTTTCGCCACTCGGCAAAGGCCGCGGGCAGGGCCAACTGCGCATGATTTGCAGACTCCGGCAACTGCCGCCGAGCCGGATGGTACTCGGGTCCTGTGGCTGGCCGGAGGAGCCCCCTGCCCTAAGCGTCTGGCTGGTTGTTCCGCTCTTCGCTGGGCAGCTCTCGCAATATCTCGACGACGTCATCAACCGAGATCCACTGCCGGACCGGAGTGATGAAGCGGTAGTTTCGCTCTATGAGCACGGCGTTTCCGGAGATCGCTAAGACGAGACCTGGCGCCGTGACGCCTCTAGGCCCCGTGAGATAGCGGACGATTCGATCAACGGTAATGTTTGGGGCCAGGCCGTTCACGTGTGGCGGCGGCCCGTACGCAGCAGGTTGCTCGCTCACAGGACGAGGCCGTCTGGTAGAGAGCAGCCGCGATCTCGTAGCCGGACCTGCTGTTCTTTCGAGAGCCGGCGAACGAACCGGCGGCCTGTGCGACCAAGAGAGGGACATTCGAAGCTACAGCCGCGAGCTAGCACCTGGTTCAAAGTCGTATCGTCGAGCCCGGCAAGCTCACGTGCCCCCGGGCAGGAGTTGACGCCTGTTGCGACCTTTCCTTGGGCCGCCGCTTGAATCAACAACAACACCAGCAGCCCCGCCACTAGGACGATCGCGACCGGTTCGATGAACCGACGGAGCTTGGGCGTTGACGACAGTCTTGTCATCCGCCGACTCCCGTGCCGCGAGAAGCCTTCGTTGACGGCCAGTGCAACGCCAGAAACTCCTCGTACCAGTCGCGCTTGATCCTCTCCCGATCGCCCTCGGGTACGCCAACAAGGCGTAGGCGGAGGTCATCGAACGCTGCGGCCATGGTGTCGCGGATACCATTCCACATCTGGATTGTAGTTTCGTCGGCACGCCCCGCGTCGATGTCCGCTTTTATAAGCTCAAAGATGGCCACCAGTGCGGCGCCGTCGTCGTCCGGTGTGTTGCCGAGGGCGGGGTGGTTCATGCCTCTGTTCCTGGTCCTAGTATTCGGAATATCGGGGCTGTCTGACCATGATCTTGTGTTCTTGAGAGAAGAGCCCCTCGGTAGTCAGCATCTCCGTCCATGCGCCCGACCCGTATTGGGTCAACACGATCGCTGCGACAGCATCGGTTTCGGCCAACCTGTAGTCCTCTGGAGTTACGGCGATCTCCCCATCACAGTATGCGTCCCAGGCCGCTTCCGGCGTTGGGTATAAACGCCGCATCCTTAGTTCACTTTCGTCGCCGACGGTGAAGAGCTCTGTGCCGTCCTCGAAAATGACCTTGCTGACCGAGCCGCTCATCGTTACCCGTCGCCGCCTGTGCTGCGCTTCATCTACTTCTCCTGAAGAACCCGTTTTCGCGTTTGTGACGGCCGAAACCCTAGATTGATGGTTGCAAGGTAAAGCGCCGCGCCTTGTCTGAGATCTCCGCCAGGGTGGCCGCCATTCGGTTATCTGGCGACAAATTCCGGAGCCCGGACGGGCTGTAGCGGGAGACCAGATACTCCCGATGAACAGTGAGCTGCGCCAAGTGGATTGCTGTCCGGCGCCGCAGCGTCAAACCGCTCGATATCGCCAAGCCTGCGCGGCCACTCAAATTGTGCTGGAGCGCCCGAATGGCCCTGGCCTCATGGCCGCAGTGGAGTAGCACCGCATTCAAATAGAGTTCGACGGCGTGGATAGCGACGAGCCTATAAGCAGCGCGGCTCGCCTTAGCTGCTTGCCCCTCCAAGGCCTGCAGAGACCTCGCCGCGAGCGCGTACCGATCAGCGAGTTCAAGGAGCTCGGGCGGTGTGACGTCTTCGCCGGGGTAAATCGTTGGTGGGAGCTGGGCTTGGCTAGTCACCGGCTCGCCGTCCGCTACTGATAAGCTTTTCGATCTCCGCCACGCGCTCATAAGGGAGGCGGCTCTCCCAATGCTCGTCGCGCACGTCGAAACCGAAGTGCAGCTGGACGGCGTGGCCGGTCTGGCGAACGTGGGCGTGGGCCCAGGCGCGTACATCCTCGAACGACTTGAGCCCGCAGTCGCGGCACTCGCCTTTCTCGAACATCGGCTCCTCCACCGGCGTGAAACCCGTCGGGAGGTGGTCAGAGGCATCCGCCATGGTCGTGGTCCTGATCTGAATCGAAGGCCTATTCCTCGTGGCCGCCGCGCATCTGGTGGAAGTAGTGATCGCGGGCCAGGTTGCCGAAGCGCGTGGTGTCGCTGTTGAACGACAGGCGCACGGTGCCGATGGGGCCGTGACGCTGCTTGGCGATGATCACCTCGGCCAGGCCTTGCAGGCGGTCCATGTCCTCCTGCCATTGCAGGTGCTCGGGCGTGCCCTCGCGCGGCTCGGCGCGGCCGACATAGTAGCTTTCGCGATAGACGAACCAGACCATGTCGGCGTCCTGCTCGATCGAGCCGGACTCGCGAAGGTCGGACAGCTGCGGGCGCTTGTCTTCCCGCTGCTCGACCTGACGCGACAGCTGCGACAGGGCGATGACCGGACAGCCCAGCTCCTTCGCCAGAGCCTTGAGGCCCATGGTGATCTGCGAGACTTCCTGCACGCGGTTGGCGTTCGATCCGAGGTCCGAGCCGGTGACCAGCTGCAGGTAGTCGACAACCACCAAGTCCAGGCCCACCTGGCGCTTCAGGCGGCGGGCGCGGGCCGTCAGCTTGGCGATCGAGATGCCGCCGGTGGCGTCGATATAGAGCGGGGCCTCCTGCAGCTCGATGGCCGCGTCGCGAACCCGGCCGAACTCGCTGGCGTCGATCTCGCCCTTGCGGAGCTTGTCGCCCGAGACGCCCGAGGCGTCGGCCAGCATACGCAGGGCCAGCTGCTCGGCGCTCATTTCCAGCGAGTAGAAGGCCACCACGCCGCCGGCGACTGTCTTCTTGGTGCCGTCCGGCTGGGGCTCCCAGGCGTATTTCTTGGCGACGTTGAAGGCGATGTTGGTGGCCAGCGCGGTCTTGCCCATCGACGGGCGGCCCGCCAGCACGATCAGGTCGGAGGGGTGCAGGCCGCCGATCTTGGTGTCCAAGTCGATCAGGTCGGTGGCCAAGCCGGACATGCCGCCGTCGCGACCGTAGGCCTCGGCGGTCATCTCCACCGCCCCGCGCAGGGCGTCGCCGAAGCTGACGAAGCCGGAGCTGGCCACGCCGCTTTCGGCCAGGGTGTAGAGCTGCTGCTCGGCCGCCTCGATCTGGTCACGCGCCGGCAGCTGCACCTCGCCCGCCCCGTGGGCTGTGGACGAGATCTCGCCGCCGATGCGGATCAGGTCGCGCCGGAGGGCCAGGTCGAACACCGCGCGTGCGTAGTCGCCCACGTTGGCGGCGGGCGGAGCGCGGTCGACCAGGTCGGCCAGGTAACGCAGGCCGCCCAGTTCGTCGAAGGCCGGATCGTGCTTGAACTCGTCGGCCAGAAGGATCGGCTCGGCCAGCTGACCCTTGCGGATGTGGGTCTCGATCGACTGGAACAGCCGCGCGTGGAAGGGCTCGTAGAAGTGCCGCCCCTGCAGGCTGTCGGTCAGGCGTTCGTAGGCGGCGTTGTCGTACAGCAGCACGCCCAGGAGCGCCTGCTCGGCCTCTAAATTGTGGGGCGCCGAGTTGATCTGGACGCTGGTCGCGACCGCGTTTGCCAGTGGTATGGCGGCCAAGGCGTTCATGAACGACCTCCCTTCCCTACTGCACGCTGGTGAACCGGGCAGGTATTGGGAAGCCTGCCCGGATTCGCCGAACGGCGTTGGGCCAATTCCGTCGCCTCGGTGGCTTTGTCCATCAGTCGCCTCCTCTGAGGGACAGTCGGGCGCGCTGTCGGCATGCCCGGGCGTTTCGCCACAGCGCGCGGCCGCTCTCGGTTAGAGGATCCAGGCCGAACTCGCAGAACCCGAACGCCAGCACCACGGCAAAACATACCAAGGCGCACTCCAGGCCCAGGATCGACTTCCAGGGGCTTGGCGTCCCGACCTTCGCCATTGTGGTGCAGGCCGTTACGACGACCGCGGCCGCGCCCGACGCCTTGAGCCAAATGCCGAAAACGTCGCGAGCGACGCGCTCGGCGATGAGGCGCGACGAAGTGGCGAAGTTAGAGCGCCATCCCGGAGACTTGGCGCCAAGGGTCATGAAGTCTGCAGCGTCGACCGCGTCGAACGCCTGCACAGCCGTCACATGCTGGCGGGCATGAGGGTCACCGCGAACAACCGACTGGTAGGCGCCCATGACAAGAAGCGAGTGACAGTCATCGCGGGGGTCTACGCCGGCTGCGACGTCGTACCAGGTGTCCAGCGCGTCATGAGCGTCGACGTCCCGTAGGAGGCCCTGCCCGGCGAGGGCCGCGATGTGAGCGGCGAGGAATCGACGCCGCCATTCAAGGCGCAGCTGCTCGCTATGCTGCTCGCGCAAGACGAACCACTCGCCAAAGCTGCCCTCGATCAAAAGGCGCCGCAGTTGTTCCTGTATGGCGGCGACCTCTGCGGATGCGCCGGGCAGCGCGACCCCGCTGTTGGCTGCCAGCCGCTCGACGGCCAGTTGACTGGAAGGAGCGCGCGAACGCTGGAGCCCCCTCACCTGGCGCTCCTTCCGGCACACCGGCGCCGACCGTTCCGGTTAGGGATGTTCGTCCGAAGGAGAATGTCCAGATCACGCAGGCTGTCCCGAACCCGCCCAGGGCCAATGCTTTGACCAAGCTCGCGAAGCCTGTGGCGCCGATAATAGTCGGAGGTCGCGGTGATGAGGCTGGAAAGCCTTCGGGGAACGCGGCGGCCGAGCCGAGCTACGGCCCGGCGGGCCTTCTTCAGGTCGTGCCGGATCCTCGTTTGATTGTCTTCATCTGACCAACCGTGGCGCGCCGTGATGGACTTGAGGCCGAGTTCGATGGCGATGCACAATTCATAAAGGCCATGATCGTCATGGCCGCGGTCTATTGAGAACCGCGCGCCGGCCGCGAATGACTTGGCGCGCTCCTGGAGGAAATCTGCTAAGCTGGTGCTCGCCCCGTCCTCGAACATTTCAGCTCCCCTCGCTATCTCCGCGGACTTCCAGCCGGCGGCAGGCTGCACTCTACGCGACAAGGCCCCCTTTCTCGCAAGTAAAAAACACGTCAAGGTGCCGCCCGGTGGGAGGCTTTGCTTTGGCGGTCATGCGATCATTTGCGGGTTTGGGGGCGTCGATGTCCCAAGCGGTGATTGATCCGCGACGCTGTCCCGATGCCAGCTGGTTCAAGAGCGGCCGCGCGATCGCAGTGGCGAGCGGCTGCGCCTATTCCGATGTGGGATTGTCCTCCGAGGGCATAGCCTTATCAACGAAGCGTCTGACGCGCTTTGCGGCCGCATCCTGGTCGACCGGCGTTGTCACGGTCGAGGCCGGAATGACCCTGGTCGAGCTGGAGCGCGTAGCCGTCGCCAGAGGGTGGTTTCCGGCGGTCGTTCCAGGCACTGGGCGGGTGACGATCGGCGGCGCTGTCGCCAGCGACGTTCATGGAAAGAACCACCACGCCCAAGGCGCATTCGGCGATCACGTGCTGGCTGTTTGGCTGTTCCGGTCCGACTACGATCGCGAGGTGCGGGTTGAGCGAGGGCTGCCGCTGTTCCAGGCGACAATCGGCGGACTCGGCCTGACGGGCCTGATCACCAAGGTGGAGCTGCAGCTAAAGCGGGTGCCTGGTCAGCTCATGGGCTCCGACCACGTGCCGTTCAGCGACATCCAGGAGTATTTCGCGCTGGACGATGCGAGCACCGACTGGGAATTTCGGGTCGCGTGGGTGGATTGCGGCGCGGGCTCGGGGCCCGGGATTTTCACGCGGTCGAACTGGTCGCCGGTTGATCGCCCCAGCCGCGCGGCGCCTAGCTTGACGCTGCCCGCTCCCCTGCCCTTCAGCGTCGTAGGACCGGCGACGTCATGGGCGTTCAACAGGCTCTACCTCGCATGCGGGCGAACAAAAGGTCGCCGCCTGGAGCGCTGCGACCAGGTCCTCCATCCGCTGGACGGCGTCGCCGGCTGGAACGGCCTCTATGGCCGACGCGGATTTCGCCAATATCAGTGCGTTGTGCCGCCTGAGAACCGCGCGGCCATCGGTGAGATGGTCGAAAGCATCGCAAACTCTGGTCTCGCCTCACCCCTCACGGTTCTAAAGACCTTCGGCGATCGAAAACCAAGTGGATTGCTATCGTTCTGCCGCCCTGGTGTGACGCTCGCCGTCGACTTTCCAAACCTGAACGACAGCGTCGGCAAACTGTTTTCGCGACTGGACGACATCGTCGAGGCAGCCGGCGGCGCGCTCTACCCCAGCAAGGATGCGCGGATCCCGGAACGGCTTCTGTGGGGTGGATTTCCCGGTCTGTCGGCCTTCAAGGCTTTCCGAGATCCAGGGCTCTCCTCGGACTTCTCACGCCGGTACGATCTATGAAAATCAAGAAAGCCGTCATCATCGGGGCCACGTCCGCAGTCGCTGTTGAGATGTCGCGGATGCTGGCCGAACGCGCGGGCGCGACGCCGATCGAGCTGATCCTGGTCGGCCGCGATCGCGCAGGGCTGCACCGCGAGGCCGATGATCTGCGCGCGCGCGGAGCTCAGGTCGACGTCATAGCTGGCCCAGTAGCGGATCCAGCGGCATTCCCGGCCTGCGAGGTGTTTGAAGCAAGCTCGATCGCCGGACCCATCGACCTGGTCTTGGTGGCCGTCGGCTCTTTGAGCGACGAGGCGCGGGCTAGGGATGAGCCGGGCTACCTGGCCTCTGAACTTCACGTCAACTTCGTCGCCTGCGCTGGTTGGGCGCAAGCCGCGGCCTCACACCTGCAGCGCCGGGACCATGGCGTCTTGGCGGTCATCGGCTCGGTTGCCGGCGATCGGGGTCGCGCGTCGAACTACGCCTATGGCGCAGCCAAGGCGGGCCTGGCCACCTTCGTGCAAGGGCTGGCCCATCGGCTCGCTTCAGGTGGTGCGCGGGCCATGATCATCAAACCCGGGTTCATCGACACGCCGATGACGGCGCATCTTGAAAAAGGCGGTCCGCTCTGGGCGACCCCGACGGTGGTCGCAGCCGCGATCCTGGCGGCGGTGCCGCGCGGCCGACCTGTCGTCTACGCCCCGGGCTTCTGGCGCTGGATCCTCGTAGTGATCCGCGCCCTCCCCGCTTTTATCTTTCACAAAACGAAGCTGTAGGTCCCGATGGCCGCGATCCTCATATTGGGCGTCCTATTCCTGGGCATCCTGGTGTGCCTGCATAAGGCGGGCCTGATCGACCTCTCCAAGCTGGCGGAACAGATCAAGGCGGCATCTCAACCCTACGCGCCCAAGCCGCTTTTATCGGCCAACGAACTGCACTTCTATCATTTGCTCAGGCGAGCATGCCCTGAGCACGTTGTCCTGCCCCAGATCGGAATGGGCGCGATCATCCGCGTGAAAGCTGCCGAAGATCGCTCCCAGGCCACGTCGGCGCGCAATCGATTCTCGTCGAAGCTGGTCGATTTCGTGGTGTGCGAGCCCAGCTCTATGGAGGTCGTCTGCCTGGTGGAGCTGGACGATCGCACGCACGACGCTGACCGCGACGCCAAACGCGACGCCATCACCAAGGCGGCCGGTTACGCCACTTTGCGGTTCAGAAGCCGATCCAAGCCCGACGTCCCAGCGCTGCGCGCGGCCGTCCTCGCGGTGGCGAGCGACCGGTTCGCCGGGACCCGATTTCACTAGGCGCGGCCTTGGGGTAGACTGCCGGCCAGACCCCGCGGAGCGCGCCTCATGACTTCCGTCGCCAACGACAACCGGTTCGGCCCGAACATCGAGAAGGCGTTGGAAGCGGCCGACACGATGGACGCCGCGGCGGCCGGCCTTGCCCGAGAGCTCGAATTGGCCCGCACGCACCTGGGGGCTGAAGCGGTGGCGCCGCTCGAGGCCCGGTATGAGGCGGCCCTGGTCGGTGCCCGCGCGTTCCGTGAAGCTATAGAGGCGACCAAGGTCGAGTGGCTCGAAATGCAGCGCCTGGCCGGCAAGGCCGTCTAGAGCGCCACCAGGTAGAGTCCCAGGCTCGCAAGGCCAAGACAGAGGCTCGCGCGATCGCGGAAGGCATATTCCACCGGATCGTACTGCAGCTCGCCCCGGTGGGCCTGTAGCCAGAGGCGGCACTGCCAGATCGCGAGAATCGCTCCGATCCCCCACAATGCGCCGTTGGACCTGTAGGCCCCGGGAGGGCCGGCGTTCATGGCTACGTAGAGCAAGAACACCACCACAGACGCCATGGCGGACGCCATTCCGGCCGCGAGGGTGAACGGCCAGTCGTCTGGGCGATATCCCCGGCCAGGGGTCTGTGCGTGGTGTTGCTGGCGGCGAAGCTCGACATGGCGCTTGGCCAGGGCGAGGGACAGGAAGAACAGGCCACTGAAGGCCAGGAACCAGGGGCTGATCGGCGCGCTCGAGGCGACGGCGCCGACTTGCAGGCGCAGGACGTAGAGCCCAGCTAGCGCCACGACATCCAGCACCGGCTCCCGTTTCAGCCCCGAGCTGTAGGCGGTCGTTCCGATCATGTAGGCGACGACGAAGAGGCCAAGCGGGAGGGAAAACTGCCCCGCCGCCAGTGCTCCGGCGATCGAGAGGCCGAAAGCCAGACAGATGCCTGTCCGAGCGCTCAGCGCCCCGGATGCGAAGGGCCGGTTCCGTTTCGAGGGGTGCGCACGATCAGCGGCGACGTCGCGCAGATCGTTGACGATGTATCCGGCGCTTGCGACGGCGCACAGCGCGCAGAACGCAACAACGCTGCCGACGACCGCCAGCTCGTCGGTCCATCGATGAGCCAGGAAGGCCGGCGCAAAGACGAGGAGGTTTTTGGCCCAGTGGCTTGGGCGCAGGGCCCGAAGGGCCGCAACCATTGGCCATCCACGTACCGTATGAACGAGATCAGACATAGGCCAACTCCTGGACAGGCACATTCCTGGACGATTGGTCGGCGCGGGTGGCGATCGAGGCCAAGGCCAGGGGTATGAGCGGGCCGACCCACCCGAGCTGGATGCTGTAGAGGAACGCCAGCGCGGCGGCAGGCAGTGGAAGGAACCACGCGATCGTCAGCAGGCCACGCCCGGCGGGAAGCTCGCGTCCGGCCAACATCTCGCCGGTGAGGGCGGCGACGGCCAGCGCTGTAAGCGTGGAGTCATAGGCGAAGGTGTAGGGACTGATCAGGGCGCAAGCCGACAGCGCGGCGGCCACCATCGCCCCTGGGCGGTCGCTCACCCGCCAGACGTAACAGCTGCTGGCCAGCGCAGTGAGGGCGCCGATCAGCTGCAGACCATAGGCGAGCGCCAAGGGCGCCTTGAGCATGCGGGCTGCGACGAAAAGCGACGGCATGAGGCTCTGCAGCTGGCCGCCGCTCTCGATGAGCGCCTGGGCCCGTGGTGCGACCGAGAGGAAGGCGCGCCAAGCCTCCGCGCCTATCACCAGGTAGCTGAGCGCCGCCAACGCAACCAATCCAGCGCCAGCCATCACGAAAGACTTCCATCGTCCGCCGGCGGCGAAAACGAACGGGGCGGCGACGGCCAGGTGCGGCTTGATCACCATCAGCGCGATGAATAGTCCCCCGGTCGCGCGGCGCTTGGCCGCAAGCAGAAAGCCGCTCGCCAGGATGGCCGCGCAGAGCGCTCCGGCCTGGTGGTGCCACACATCCCAGAAGAGCGCCGGCGACGCGGCAGCCACCAGGAGTGTCAGCGGGTGCGGCGCCAGGATCCGCGCCACGAGCAGAAAAGCCGCCGTCCCCAGAAGGGTCCAAACGCCCATCGCCACCAGGTAGGGCAGCCCCGCGAGGGGTCTAATCAGCAGGGCCATGGTCGGCGGGTAGTTCCAGACGTAGGTGGCGGTCATGCCAGGGTGCTCAGCGACCAGCTCGGCCTGGAAAGTTGCCAATGGATAGACGTCGGCCGGTCGCCCAGCCGCCGTCACGCGCGCGACCGCATAGAAGTTGGAGAAGTCCTGACCGGCGGGATCTCCGGTGGCCATCAGGCCATTGCGCAGGCTGAGCGCTCCACCGAGTAGTAGCGCGCCGTAGAGCACCACCAGCACGGCGCACGCGATCGCGACGGCCCTCAGCGGGATGGGGAGGTCCAGCTGGTCCAGGAGATTGCGCCTCATCGGACGCCTCCCGGACGATGCTGGGGCGTTAGAGTGTGTAGACGACGGCCGTGGCTGTAATCACGAAGAAGATCAGCAGCGGCACCCGCTTGGCGTAAGCCACTTCGTGGCGACCCAGGTAGCTGAGGACCTGACGCCAGCGGCTGTCGAGACCCTTGGCGGTCATGCCCGCCCAGGCTTCGCGAGCACTGTGGACGTGGCTTGCTCCGACCACCAACAGGGTCATGGCGACCAGGCTGGCCACCTTCCACATCGGCAGACCGGAATTGACAAGGGCGTCCATCGTAGGCTCCGCGCCGCGAGATGCGGCTGTCACCCCCCGACCCTAGAACGCCTGGCCTGCCATATGGTTGAAGGACGTGGTGACCAACATCCTGATGAACAGCGTGAATCAAAGCTGAAGCCCCCCCATGTCGGTCGGTCGTGAGATGTCCGGAGCCTTGGTCTTCGGCTTCGCGCGTTCCTGCTCGGTACGGCCAGGTCCGCCCATGCCGATATCCTTTTCGAGCGTCTTCTCGGGGTCGGTGGCCTTCGGCGCCTTGTCCGTCGCATCCTTGGCCTTGGCCTCGTCCAGGGCCTTGCGCAGATGGTCCAGGGCGAAAAGCTTGTGCCCATCCTGGGCCAGCAGAAGGTTGGTCAGCTTGGCCAGGTCATCGGTCACCATCACCGCATCATGGGTCAGGCGCGATTCCATGACGTACTGGCGCGCGGCGTTGGCCGCCTCCCCCGCCCTGGTCGTCAGTTCGAAGATGACGGTCTTCAGGGTTTTGCCCTGGGCCCGGTCGGCGGTCATCGCATAGCCGTAGCCGGCGTAGCTCAGAGCGCCGTCCTTGGCCGGGATCTTCTCGACGCGAGGTTCTTGTCCCTTGTGGGCGTCGTGCTCGATCGTCCAGTGGGTCTTGTCCATGGCGGTGATCTTGAACCCGGCGCCGCGCTCATAGCCTCGATCCTTGAACCGGGCCTCCCACACCAGGCGATCGCCCACTGCGACGTCGATCTTGCGAGCGGTGAAGGCGCTGAATCCGGCGTTTCGCCGTTCGTGGGCGTCGGTCAGATCGATGACCCGCTCACCCTTGCCGTCTTTTACCCGCAGCTCGTTATTCCCGTGGTCGATGCCGATGACGCGGCCGATCGCGCTCTGAGGCGTGGTCATGCCGCTGAAGGCCGTGACCGGGACGATGACGTCGCCGAGGCTGTAGGACCGGGTCGTGAACTGCTCGGCCGAGGTCAGGTACTTCTGGTAATAGCGCTCGAGCTTGACGTCGCTGCCCTTGATCTGGCCCTCGGTGCGCAGCTGCTCACGCACGCCGCGCGAAACCAGGTCGCGCATATTATTGGTGGCCACCACAATAACCGGAGCGCCGGCGCGCTTGCTTTGCCAGCCGCCCACGATGGCGTCGGCCACGTCCAGGTCGGTGCTTTCCTTTCCGAGCTCGATCACGTTCGGCGCGATCGCCGCCATGCCCTCTTTGACCCGGCCGGCGGCCATGTGCTTGACCGAGGCCTGAAGGTGCTCGGCGGCCGGACGCTGACGCACGATGTCATTCATGATGACGTGGTCGATCTTGTTCTCGAGGAGAAGCTTGAACGGGTTGCCCGCGCCTTGCCCGCCCAGCTGCATCTTGTCGCCGGCGATCCGGACCGCCGGGATCTGAAGGGCTTCGACCACCCTCACGGTTCTCAGCGCCAGGTCGTTGGTAACTTGCGACGCCTCGTCGACCAGCAGATAGGTCCGCGCCCACTTGGCCCGCTCCGCGCCGATCGCCACCGGATCCCGACTCTGGATCAGCCGCTCCTTCTCGCGCAGGAAGGACTCCAAGGTCTGAGCTTCGATCCCCATGCCCTTCAGGTCGTTGACGACCGTGTGATAGACGCCGACGCCGCGAACCTTGATGTCGTGGTCCTGGGCGACGGCGTTGAGGATACCGTAGGCCGTCGATTTGCCGACGCCGGCGGACCCCTGCCAGCCAGCGTACTTGTCGGCCGTCCCGAAGAATTGCGCGACGCCCTGTGACTGGGTCGGCGTGAGGGCGAAGGCGTCATCCTTCATCCTGGCCTTCAAGGTGTCCGGCGCGAATGCTTCGGCGACCTGCTCCTTGGTCAGAAAGGCCGGTCCCTGCCCGCGTCCGGCGTTTACCGCCGCCAGGATCTCCCGCTCCCGCGCCACGGTGCGACTGGTGGTGAGGCCGGCGATCATCTTGTCGTCGGCGTGGGCGAGCAGCCCCTGGTCGACCATCAGGTTGAACGACCCCTCCAGTCGATCATAGGTCAGCCCGGCCTCGGATCGCTGCAGCGCCTTTTGCATGACCAGGTGCTTGCTGTTGACCGCTTCGCGCGCCTCGGTCACGCGAACACCGAAGGCCAGGGCCTCGGCCGAGGACCGGTCCGGATCGGAGCCAACAATATTGTAGTGGTGGGTGATGACGTCGGCGCCGGTCAGTCGTCGGAACGTCGCGCGCAGCTCGGCCGCGGCGACGTTGACCTTGCCCTCGATGGTGCTGGTGATGTCCATGCCCATGCGTTGAACCCGCGCGGCCAGGCCCTCCTGCAGCAGGCCGGGCTGGATCGCCTCGGCGCGGCCGTGCCATTCGTCTGACAGCGCCAGGCGATCGACGTCCTCCTTGGCCTTGCGGGTCTGTTTCTGGATCATGGTGCGCTGGGCATCGGAGACCTTGTCGAGCCCCCGCTCTTCTGCCAGCGCCTTGGAGGCGGCGTCGATCTCCGTGCTCCTGGAGCTGAACTCGGTGACCAGGCGCTTGTCGACCGCGACGACTTCCCAGGCCATCTCCCCGGTGCGCTCGATGTCGAAGCCTTCCTTCATGATCGCAGCCTGCAGTTCGCGGGCCGCGACCAGGGAGGTGTTCTTCTGCCACTTGTACATATGGCGGGTCTCAAGAGCGCCGTACTCTCCCGTCTCCGGGTTCTTCGTGGTGTTGGCGATCGGGTTATGGACGTGGATGTGCGGATCACCGCCGCGCGTCGTTATGTGCATGACCGAGCCGTAGACGAGGTTGCCGGTCAGGATCTCCCGAACCTTCCCGTCCTCCTCACGGACCCTTGTGACGGCGTGGTTTTCCTCCAGATAGCCCATCGCCGTGGCGTTGGCGTTCCAGATGTGTTCGCGCAGCCGCCCGGCCAGTTCCGGGTCGGAGCGTTCTGCGGCGATGACCAGGAGCGTGACTGACTTTGGGACGGCGAACGTGAAGTCCCATCCTGGATGGTGCTTTTCCTTGTTCTCCGACTGGGTGAGGGCCGGCCCGTTTGGATCAGGGTTGCGCCCCTCCAAAATCGCCTGGAGATCGTCCTTATCGACGAGGCCAGTCAGGCCGAGATCTTCGGACCCCTTCCCACCCCAAACGAGGCCGGGCGCACCCGCCTCACCATGCGTGTAGTAGTCATCCTGGGCGTAATAATCACTGGCGCCTGCGGCGCTTTTGATGCGCGACGGCGTCATCATGGCCGGCGCTCGCCAAGGTGGGCGGGCCGCGTGCTTGAGAACAATAGCATGGCGGCCGTCCTAGTGCGAGGGCGTGTGATAGGACGGCGCGAACGGGTCGATCTGCTGCTCGTCCTCATCCAGACCGCGCGATGAGACCTCCTTCTCCTGGCTAGGCCCTTTCTTGGCCGCGCCTGGCTTGCCCTTCCAGACGGCCAGGCCGTTGAGCTGGACACCGGCCTCCATGTCACGCCGTACCTGGGCGTAGAGCCGTTCGAATGCGGAGGCCTGCGCCTGAGCGCCGACGCGGGCCTTGAGGTTGTCGATGTTGCCCTTGCTGTCGACTGCGAGGATGTAAGAGCGAGGGGCGCGCTCCGGCCCGGTGGCGTCGTTGGAGGTCCAGGCTTCGGTGGCGGCCTGCTCCTTCATCTCTGCGGCGTGGACATATTCGGTGTCCTTCATCCCTATGCCGCCGCCCTCCGGTTTCGGTGCACCCTCTACGACCTCGCCGGTGTCGGCGTTGATGACGACGGTGTCCGCGACCGGCGGTGTCGGCGCAGTAGCGGCCGGGGCGAGGTCCTCTGCCGCCGCCAGTCGCGCTTGTTCGGCGTTGTTGCGTTCGAAGAAGGACTCGACCGGCAACGGCCCTGTCAGCGGCACGATGCCCTCGGCGATCTGTGGCCGGGACTTGTAGGCGAACTTGATGGTGGCGATCGGGAAGGCGGTGCCGTCGCGGGCGTTGGAGACCTTGATGAAGCCCTGGAGTTTGGGCTGGTTCATCACGTCCTCAGGCAGTGCGACGGGTTCCAGCTCCTCTCGAGGCGTCATGCCGACGCCATCGCGCTGGGAGTTGGCGCCATAGGAAACCGTTTCATCGACCCGGCGAACTTGGGCGCGCCCGAGCTGCTCCGACATCCATTTGGCGGTGTCGGGATCCTGGCAACGCAGGATCAGCTTGGTGGCGCATTGGCCGATGATCGTCTGGGTGATTTCGTGGCCGTAGGTCTCCTGCAGCTGGGACACCTGTTGCAGTCCGAGAACCAGCGCGCCGCCGAACTTGCGGATGCGTTCGGGGCCAAGCGCCAAGGCATCGACCTTCCCAAGGCTGGCCACCTCGTCGAAGAACAGCCAGGTGGGCGGCCGAAATTCGATGTCACGCGATAGCAGCGCGCTCATGGTAAGTTCGGTCCAGAACGATAGGAGGGGCCTCAGGCTTTCGATGTGTGTCTCGGGGGCCGAGAGGAAGAGGAACCCGCCTTGCCGCTCCGGATCGTTGATCCACTTCTTGATCGAGAAGGTGCTGTCGCGGCCGGTCATGTGGATGAGCGGGGCGACGCCGTCTGACAGAACGCTCTTGATGCTGTCGGTGCGCTGACCCTTGCCACCTGACACGTGGTCGAAGGCCGGGGTGCCTTGCAGGAGGTGCATGATGAGCTCGATCGGCCCGAAGAGCACGCGCAGTAGGTCGCCCAGTTTGGCGTCTGGATAGGCGCGCTTGAGCTTGTACGCTGCGTAAATGAAGACGCCGCGTGGGGCCTTGGTCCAGTAGGGGTCGGCCCCCTTGGGCTCCTTAAACAAACAGGCGGCGAGCTTCTCAAACTCGTGCTGTTCGTGGGCGTCGTTGAAGGGGTCCCAGCCGATGGAGCGTTCATCGTATGGGTTGAGGATCAAGTCAGTGTCGGGGTTGTAGTGCGTGCGGATGTAATCGAGGTCTGGATCGTAGATGATGGCTCGATCGCCACGGGCGCGGACCGACTCCAGCAGACTGTGTAGAGCTTGGGTTTTCCCGGCGCCGGTCGAGCCCGCGCAGAAGGTGTGTTCCTGCTCGGTCTGATATGGATAGGGCACACCAGCCAGCTTGGCGGGCGTGTGGCTCTTCAGCTTGTGCTTGGTGACGCTCTCGGCATTGAACGTCAGGATCTGTTTGATCAGGTCGGTGAGGGAGACGACGTATTGGCCACGGATTTGCCGTGCCTTGAGCTTTTCGCGGCCTGAGTGGACGAACCAGAGCGTCGCCAAGATGGCGATGGCGATGCAGCCGAAGACCCAGATGAGAAGGGCGATGCGTTGGTTGTGGTAATAGGCCTGTGCATAGGGTTGTAACCACCCGATGTTCGCGACCTCGGCGTTGTCGTATGTGGTCTCGACCCCGTTCAGATCCTTGATGGAAATCTTCTGTGGGAACGGGTTGCCGAACTTGTGGAAGGCGGCTGCCTGGAAGCCCTGAATGCCGTAGGTCTGCTCCAGGTCACTGGACTTGGAGTTGCCCATCCAGACGCAAAGCGCGCCCCAGATGATGGCGACGATTAGGAGGCGCCCAAGCACCTCCAGGACCATGTCCCAGGTGTGGCCGACGGTCTGTCCGCCCCGTAGCCAGGCTTCGCCTCGCCCGCGTTGAATTCGGCTCATGGTAGACAGCCTTCCTGCTCGAAAAGAGGGAAGGCCGCCGGGGAGGTCTCAGCTCGTCTGTTTTACGCTGCTCCGAAGGCCTCGAAAAGCGAAAGGATGCGAGCGTCCATTTCGCCCCCTGCCTTGCCGACAACCGGCGGCCGCGAACGCACGTCGCCGAATAGCTGGGCGGCCAGGGTCGCGGCCTGATCACGTAGTTTGATCGTTTCCGCCGAGCCGAGGGATTTAGCCGCGAGCGCCATGGCGAGACCTGCGGCGACGAACGATTGAACGGCCGCCTGCTGAGCGAAGTAGTCCGTCGCGGTGACGCCGCGGTCGTAGACCAGATGCTCCAGATACTGGGCCTGGGTCATGCCAAGAGAAGCGGCGTCGGCCTTGAGCTTGTTGGTCGCGTGGGGCGAAAGCCGGACGTTGAATGGAGCCTTTCGCGGAGCGCGACGTGTGGGTTCTTTGGCCATTTGCGGTTTCCGTGTCATACCATGGTATGCAGCGTAACTGTTTGACCGCACGACGTAAACAGCCACGCGGCGCAAACGTCATACCATGGTGCACCACACGTTTCGGAAAAAAGCGCGGCGAATACAATGCGCTAAGAAAACCGCAGGTGTGCGTGACGTGCCCTTTCTCTATAAACACATGAACCCTGCAGCCTCTCCGCCGAGATGTGGCTTCCGGTTCAGTGCTGAGCCACCGGCACAACAAACCGGCCGCCCTTTGGGTGGCCCTACTTTGAGCACGCCTTAAGGCGTTCCTTTCCGCCGAGAACGCTCGCGATCGCAGGCGGTGTGTCGACCTCTGTAACGTTGGATGATCGTCGTGGGACGACGGCGCCCGACCTTGGACACCTCCCCGCCGGCAACATTCGGAGAGGCCCTGATCAAGGGGGCCTCGACGTCCACCAGCTGGTCAGCTCCAGCATCCATCGGCTGGGTTCTGCAGAGCACCCGGTCATCGTCGTGGGACGACGGCGCCCGACCTTGGACACCTCCCCACCGGCCGCATTCGGAGAGGCCCTGATCAAGGGGGCCTCGACGTTTCACCATCTGGCGATTCTCGAATAGATGACGCGACCGCGCCCGCAGACCATGGACCTTCAGGTCCTGGTCCAGGGAAGCCGGGAGCGATCACCACCCTGGCCGTAGGACACGCCTCGCCCCTCCCAATAGGGAGGGATCAGCGAGGCCGTCCGGACCCACTTGGTCAACGCGATGGCGACCGATGATCCGAAGGCGTAGCCCAGGATCGAGGGGAGCCCTGAGCGTCTCCGCCACCACCAGTCGGCTCCGGTCAGCGCCCTCGTTGTCGAGGGCGAAGCTGACCCGGCCGGCTTCAAACGTCTGACGCGACCGCGCCCGCCGACCATGGACCTCCAGGTCCTGGTCCAGGGAAGCCGGGAGCGATCACCGCCCTGGCCGTAGGACACGCCTCGCCCCTCCCCATAGGGAGGGCTCAGCGAGGCCGTCCGGACCCACCTGTTCAACGCGATGGCGACCGATGATCCGACGGCGTAGCCCAGGATCGAGGGGAGCTCTGAGCGTCACCGCCACCACCAGTCGGCTCCGGTCAGCGCCCTCGTTGTCGAGGGCGAAGCTGACCCGGCCGGCCTCCAACGCCTGACGCGACCGCGCCCGCCGACCATGGACCTTCAGGTCCTGGTCCAGGGAAGCCGGGAGCGATCACCACCCTGGCCGTAGGACACGCCTCGCCCCT